>OMKZ01051762.1:13750-30528 GCA_900302535.1 Neoniphon sammara | reverse complement strand
AACGGTACCGGCAAGGGACAGGCAAGGCTCAGTGATCAGACAGGCAAGATGAATCTCAGGCAGGCAGGCAGGCAGGCAGGATAAACGCTGGTAGGTAACTTCTCGACCGATGGCTACGAACTGGCAAACACAGGAGGGAGCACAGGGTATATATACACACAGGGAGAGGGAGATAACGAGACACAGGTGAAACACATTAGGGCGGGGACAGGTAATCAGGGGGAACAGGAAGTAAAGACACCAGACAAGATACAAGAGGGAGGATGACAAAATAAAACAGGAAGTGACAAGACAAACACAAAACACTACTGCCTGGAAGCAGTTGTGACAGAGGGTAAATCAGGCACAGTCTTGGGCCCAGCTAATCACCAAGTCCAACATACTCAGGAAGAAAAGTCAAAGAAAAAGTCAAAGAACTGATAGAGGTTGAGACAGAGCTGGAAAATAAATCAGTAGGATCAGAGGATATCTCATAATGTCCAGTCAGGCATTATCTCTCCCACCTTCCTGTTTTAGCTCACCTTAGAATTCCTGTTTCCACAATTTCCAAAATTGTGTATATAATAATTTAGTTTTTGTGGATGTGTGATTGTGGGATCCATACTGACTATATGCTGTCTTTATCTTTATGTATGTATGTATGTATACGTACATGCATGCAATGAAGTGGCAGATCCCTATAAGACTGCAGCTAAATGTTTGTGGCTTTGATGTTGCAAAAAAAACAAGAAAAAAAAACTTGAGAAAGAAAGGGTGAAAATCAGTGAGGTGATAGAGAGAAGTAAAATGAACTGCAGTACTTTTACAGCCTTTACACCTCAGTTTTACACTAACAAGTTTATTTTTCCAAATACATGAACATTAGACATTCCCTAAGGATCCCTGAATTGAAGTAAAATTGGTTTAGGTGCTGGTGAGCATTACTGTACACAAAGGAGTGAAATAGATATAGGGAAAGCCAGTGGCCCATCACCACTGACAGGATTCAAACGCAGTTCTACTTACCTATACCTACACATATACGCACATACATAGACACTTAAGGACAGGACATTTCACAATTTGGAAACAGACAAAACTGTGTGGTGAACAATGAGATAGTTACATTATACAATATGCCAGGTGCCATTCCCTTTTCTATTCTCCCTCAGTTTTCTCAGCGTGAATTCAGCCCCTGCTCATGTTACACAGCAGGAGATTGTGTGGCTGAGCCGGTTCATGTTGTGCAAGCTGGTCAGAGCTATTTCTCTGGTACAGGGAAGGACTATACTTCTGTGATGGTACCGTAACTGCCCAAAAATGAGCTGTGAGGGAGCAAAGAAATAATGTACTTGTATTCATGTATTCATGGCACTTAATTCAGCACTACTATGCGAGAGTGTTGTTTTGTTGTGTTGTTTAGGACACAGTGATATATTGTGTTTTCTTGTCACATTAATAAACACATTTAGACAATGTTCTCAAACTCAACGAATTTTACCTTATTGTTCATTTTGAACTGACATCATTGTGTTTACTTGGAAAGAGTATATTTTCACTTTTGGTGTGTATTTCCATTGCAAGTTTGGTCTTAAATTTAAAGTGGTATTAAAAAAGTCTTAAAAAGTGTTAAATTTATCTTGTTTATACCTGTAGACACCGTGATGACATTATTGTTATTATTATCTCTGCCAGGAGATCATGCGTTTGGTCAGGTGTGTCTCCATCTGTGTGTCTTGTCTGTCTGTCTGTGTGTCTGTCCCTGGCTAGTTTCGGAAACCACTGTGCCTATCAGCCTAAATTTTTGGTGCATAGTTATGAGTATATGATGAAGAACCTCTTGTGGTTGCACTGATTCAAAAACTTTGAAAAACACTTGTTCTGGCTACTCCCGCTCCCTCACTCTGCTCCCTTTCATTGCCTAGCTCACTCGACCAGGCGTTGCTCTCTCCGTACTGGGTTGCTACGTGGCTCTCTCTTTCCATTCATTGTCTAGCTCTCTCTCTCTCTTGCATACTAGACCTGTCAGACCTGTCAGCTTATCAGGCTATTTTAACCTATTACCAAATAGAAGAGTGACCTTTTCTAGTTTATTTATTTATTTATTTAGCAGCACAGTTTGACTGTTTGAGATGATTTCCTTCAGTTTATGGGCTTTGAGCAGCAGTGGATGTATTTGGGTGATATTTTGACCTGTAATAGGCTGCAGTAGCAGTTGATTGATTCCTGATGTTTCCTGCCTCTGCCTGTAGGATTATGAAGGGGAACATGCCATCTTTCCGGTTGGGGTTGGCTTTGGACAGAACTTTTTTTGCCAAAGGTTGGGTCCGGCTTGAAAATTTGGACCAGCAAGTGAAGATGAATATAGGCAGGCGTAGAGAGGCAGATAGAAGCAGTCATCTGTCGGTGCCTCAGTGAATGGATCAATGCCCGCACAGATTAGGCAGACCAGCAATTAGCCAGGGCCAGTCAGCCAGCAAGGCACCAATGCATGAACAGCAATAATAAGCCCAACCAGGAATGGCAGACTGGACAACACACACACATGCACAGATGCTTACCACTAATCCCTGGATGATTTTTGTGTTTCTTTTGTTTATTTCTTTTGTCGTGGCTGTTTATGACGCTCTGTCATGCCTTCAACTGCATGCAGATAGCATTCATAAGTTCAGACTCATGAAGCGTGACTTTTGACTCAGACTGAATTGATTTTTGCTCCTTTTAATTTCTTTTTCTTTGCGTTTCAGCGTGTCGTTTTGCCAACCTGAATGAATGTGGGTGTTATTGAAGCCTTTGTCGCCTCCATTGAATTGAAAAGTTCCTGGACTCCTTCCAGTCGAGGCAGAAAGCTCCCTTTCAGATGGTTTATGAAAAAAGTTGAGATTTCCTTTACTCAAATATGATCTCTGCTAACAAAACAGTGCTGATGTCTTTCATGCTGAAAGAAGTTCATGAATGAAACCAAACTGGAGAGAGAGAGTGAGAGAGAGAGAGAGAGAGAGAGAGAGAGAGAGTGTACAGGAGGGGGGAACCGCACACACACACATGCACCCTCACACCATCTTTCATGCCTGTCACACTGTTAGAAAAATATGGGTAGAGTTGGGAGGGGTAGCGTGTGTGTGTGTGTGTGTGTGTGTGTGTGCGTGTGTGTGTGTGCGTGTGCGTGTGCATGTACGCGTGTTTGTCGTGTGAGCCATCAGGAGCCTGGTGCACATCAGGCCTGTGAAGCATACACACACGCACGCACGCACACACAAACTGTCACCCTATGATTTTGTTTTCCAGAACCTGAAAAAAAAGCTTTTTTCAACTTGTGAACTTGTTGACTAATTATCCTTAACATAATATAAATCCATTTCACAATAAATGTCAAAAAATTGACAAAACCTTTAATGTTTGATATCAAAATCCCAGAAGAATCTCGAATTTTTGAGCTTTTGAGCAAGCCCTCCAGCCATTACATCCTTCCCCAACATCCTATTTAAACTGGACATGCAGCGAAACGGAAGCAACGCACCAACAAAAGGCTGTTTCTTCCTAAACACAGTTTAGGTAACATTCAGATATTACAAATGTTAATTTGCAAAGAGGGCAGAGCTGCAGGTTCTAGAGACATTTTCCCCATTGTTTTTACCCATTTGGAATTTGTACTTTTAACCATAACCACAATATTACTCAACACTGAATCATGAGAGTCTCCTGGATTAATAAACCATATTTTGGGATTATGTTGTGACTGAGAAATCACATTTTTCTGTTGGTAAGGCATGTCAAATGGCATTAAAGAAATACTCCAGTGTTTTGGGCAAAATATCCTTTTTCTGACTTACCCAGACTCAGACAAGATGTTTGATACCATTTTCACCTCTGTGCATCCGCTGGTCGGTTCCTATGGGTAGCATTTCATGTTAGCTTAGCATAAAGACTTGAAGTCTACAGGAGTCATTAGCCTAGCTGCTTCAAAGTGAAAAAATAAACCTTACAGCAGCTCTGAAGCTGTCTTATTTACACGGTGTATCTTGTGTATTTAAAATACACCAAGGCAACAAGATACTAAGATGGGAGAGAAGGCAGATATTCTGGAGATTATAATAGAGATATTACACAGATATTTTACATAAAAGGTCCAAAGCCACTTCTGAGCTGTTGTTTAATTGATTTGCACCATTTGTTGGGCAGATCATGCCAAGCCTATGTCATTAATTATTCATTAAATACTTTTTCATCACTATATATGTTATTTGTTTCAGTTTTCAGACCCTGCAAGGTTATTACTTGTTAATTAATTTTTTGTTTTCTGTATGCAATCAGTCCTTGATTAACATACAAATATGCAGAAGCACACACACACACACACACACATACACACACACAAGCACACAGTCTAGTTGTGTGTGTGAGTGTCTGTGGGCAGACAGGGCCAGCTGCCTATGTTGGCCCTCCACAAAGCACTGACCTGAGTGACAGCAAGCAGCCCAAACAGTATGAGACACATTATCCACCTCAACACAAACAGACCCCCTGAATTATGCTCTTTGTATCTAGTGTACTGATTTCATTTCAAAGGGAGAGAGAGAGAGAGAGACAGAGAGAGAGAGACAGAGAGAGAAAGAGAAAGAAAGAGCTTTTTATTATTCATTGGAAGTGGTGGGAGGCAGAAAGTTGTACCATTGCTTTGTCCCAGAATGGAACTCATATTTGCTACACAGCTTGAGCGGCATGCCTTTTGTGTTGCACATTAAAAGAAAAGTTGAAAAGGCAGTGTGTGTGTGTGTGTGCGCGTGCGTGCCATCATCAATGCAGCAGTACCGTCTTATGCATGTGCATTAAAGTGTAAGTATGCAATTCAGGGGCCGTATTCACAAAACATCTCAAGGCTAGAAGTAGCTCCTAACTCGCTGATTTAGGAGTAACTGGTGCCACAGTTGCTAAGAATAAAAAATGCTGTTATAATTATTGTCATTAATTAATTATTTATCATCATATGGTCATACAAACTCTGTTTCCTCTAGTGTTCAACAGGTTGCCACTCTCAGGTATACATTGTGCTATGTTCTAATGAGACTAATGATCTCTCAGTGATTAAACTAAAGTGAAAGTTGAAAGTTTTAGCAGCTTTGTGAACTGGCTTTAAGAGGAAACTCTAGGAAACGCTAGGAACTTTTAGTACTGCTTAGGAGAACTCTTAGTGGTAAGATAAAATGCTTTGTGAATACGACCCCAGATTTATTACTATTATTGTAATTGGTAGTCATAGTATTAGCAGAAACAGCATTAGCAGTAGTAGGACTAATAGTGAAAATAGTAAAATTATAGCTTGAGGATTTGCTGTAGTAGAGGAGGTACTGGTGATAACATTAGCAATATTAGAAACAATGGTAACAGTTAGAAAAGTAATGGGCATGTGTACGTGTATGTGTGTGCCCAACTCATATGAGTTTAAAACAATCTGCTTGATTAGTTTGTTCATTTATTACACATGTATCAATGATGATAGCAATAATATTTTCACTTTCTTTCATTCTTTTTGGTATATTCTCCTTGATCATATTTTTCATGTTTTTCATTGCCTCAGTAGGCTCTGTCGCTACTATTGCTGATAATTTGCACACCCTTACAATGCTGTAATCCATTTTCAAGATTCAAGATTCAAGATTGCCTTTATTGTCATTGAACATGTACATGTCAACGAAATTTGCGTTGCAACCCCCGTGTTAGCTAACAGACATGTTAGCATGTTAGCATTCAAGAAGACATTTCTGTGTTCATTCATTCATGTATTTCTGCTTAGCATGCTCTAGTATTGAAATGTTATCTTCAAAGTATTCCTTTACATATTCAGCATAAAAAATGATTCACAGCAAAAGTTTCTTACTTTATTGTGTGTGAACAAAACTTACCTCATTGACTGAATCAAATGGACCAATACTGTTACTGTGTGTGTGTGTGTGTGTGTGTGTGTGTCAGGAGCCAGAGGAGGATATAGAGAAGAAGTATCTCCACAGTGAGAATGCCAAGTTGAGAGACGACATTAACAACTTGCACACTGAAATGGAGCAGATGCAAACCGTGCTGGACACTAAGGAGGAAGACCTGGACCGGCTTGGTATTGCTCTGTTACAGTGCGGGTGTATATTTGTATATGTTTTGACAGTGGCCATTTTGCAGATGATGCAAGTTGTAAGTTGTAAATCTCAGATCTGCTCCTTAGACAATGATAAAGACACGTGTAAACTGAGAGACAAACAGAGCTTTAATTCGGTCTCAAACCACGATATGCGCCCTTATCTGCAGAAAATACCTCTGGGTGCTTGATCTTTACCAATTTATTCTCTATGGAGCTGCTCTACACTTAATTCAACTGTAATTTACATTCTAATCTCCTTCCCATTGTGTGGAGACATCAACTAATCTCTCAAACATTTTCATGTCATAGAGCCCCAAGTAAGCATACATAGGGTGCTCACACTCCCACGCTGGGAGATTTGAGCTGATGAATTAATGTTGAGTTATATAACGGTCTACACTGTACATGGGGAGGCATTAGTGGAGGGAGCGAAAATTAGGATTAGAATAGTTATTCACCCTGAAACCCCTTCAAGAACCCCTGGGTGTCTCCACACTCCAGTTTTAGAACCGCTGACCACTAATCCAATCCAGTCACTGGCATTAATCCATTGGTCAGTAATCAAACTCAGGGAGCCACTGTCTTTGTCTTATTGTTAGTGTATTAAAGCACACGTCTGTATGAGTCCTTGTGTTTGTATTTGATCACGCACACCCAGTGGTGCTGTGGAGCATACAGACCTTGCAAGTGACATCAGCTCACAGTTCCACAGCATACTTCTCTATGAGTAATGAGAATAGATTTTACATTGTCGTCTCTGTGTAGTCTCTGTTTATCACAGGCTTCTCACTGGAAAACATAGTCTTTCAAGCCAGACATGTTCGCTCCTGCAGTTTCCAAATGCTTTCGCCTAACAGTCTGTACTTTGGAAGTGCTGAAAATGAGCAAAATAAGGCAGATATCCTGTCATTTCCTCACTGCTGTATCCCCTGTGCAGATGCATAAATAACTCCTATTGGAAACCAAATTAGTTGAAACCTGGCTAGCTAAGTGCTGAAATGGAAATTCCAAAAGATATGTTTGATTCAACTCTTTTGCTGAAATGTGGAAGAAGTCCACGTCTTGTGCGAGGTTCCTCCTCAACGCGGAGACATCTTTTACGTCTTTCGGTGTCTTCTTGCACCGGTTTCGTCGGCGTGTCATCCATGCTGTCTTGGGGAGTACATTTTCGTTAACACTGTGTCGTGATTGGTCGCATACTCAGTTTTTCCGATGGAAGATGACAGCTTCCTCTCTGCAAATTTTAACGGGCTGAATTACTGACTTATCAATGGAACATTTGCAGGTCGGGGAAAAGACAGCCTGGCTTGAAAATATGGGAGAGTACATCCACTGTTTTCCTCAGAAATCTGCTCATCTACTTAGTAGTATACCCTCCTCATCAACTATCACTACAGCCCTGTGCACACCCATACGTATTTGTGAGCGCTCATACTGTGTAGTGTTTGACAACACTTGTTGTATTTGACCATTGTCTGGCAGCGTGTGGGAGTCCTCTGAGAGAAAGCAAACAGCACACAGGTGTATTCACAAGTTTCAAGGGCTTCTTTATCTAACGCAAATGTTTGACGGCCATTCAGCATGCTTATGTAATTTGGCCAGCCACCTGAGAGGGCTGTACAGCCTCCAGTAGAAAGCCTAACAAGACAAATATACACCATATCTCTCTGTGATAGATGGGTTATTCACACCAGGGACAGCCAATGGTCCCCGTGTTTATCAAAACCCCTAGATCAGTGTCGATCTCACCTGAAAGGATGGAGAGGACGTTTCCTGATGTATCATGCAAAGACTGTGATCATGTAGCCTGCTTCTTGGAATGTGCCTGCACCTTTTTTGGGTGACTTGCAATTGGTTTGGACTTCAAGTGGAACTTTCTCAACTTGCTGAATTTGAATTTGATACTCAGTAACGCAGACCGTGAGAACTCTAGGCTTGATAGACGCCCTCACCCAACCATAACCCTAAACTTAACCATGTGGGCGGATCTTGTCTAGAACTCCAGTGTGATTCAGGTTTAGTCAGACCTGATAACTGAGTGAGAGTCAATATGGTCCGCATCCCTATAGCAGGTCGATACCATTTCGGAAAAGTCGGAAAAAGGCTATTTTGCCCAAAACATGGGGGTATTTATTCCTTTAACCACAAATGCATAACAGCTTCTATGCCATCCATCGTAAATGGTCCTGTCAAATGAGCAGTCAAGATAGAGTTTGATTGGAATGGAAACCAATTCTACCTTCTCAAATAATGTAATATTTCTATAATTTCATTCCATGAAGGCCAGTGGCAATCAGTTCTATTCAATTACTATAGGTGTAGTGGCCTATGATTCTGTATAGCGCAATAGATGAATCAAAGCATTTAGTTTCCCTGTGTAACTCAATAGGTAGAACAAGGCACTGACGCTTTCAGGGTTAGGGGTTCTATTCCCTTCCATTCGAATCTTATTGGTAGATTAGATCCATGTCCCAGAATCTGTTGGCGCCTCATCTTGGTGCTCAGCAATGGGGTTACAGCATATTAACTTCACATTACCAGTTCACTATGCCCTATATTAAAAACAAAGAATGCAGAATAGAATAGAAAAGCAAAGAGCCATCTGTTAAGGGTCTTCTCTGCGGGTCTATGACCACCTACGAGGAGTTGGCTGCAAACACACACTAGAACTTTGAACCCAGTAGTTTGGAGGTCAGAACCCGGTCAGGACCCTGTCAGGGCGAAGAGGGCTACTCTGGGTTCAAGTGGGCCATCAAAGTGACCAGGGACAATGGGCCTTGGAAAGACACACACCACCCACCCACACACACACACACACAAGCACACAGACAGACTTGCAGCATTCAAAATAACCTTGTGTTCAAATGCTCCTTTCCTCTTACAGGCGGTAAAATCCAAAAACTGCAAGACAAGGTTGTGGAAAATAAGAAGGCCATGCAGAAGGTACCTGTATATACACACACACACACACACACACACACACATGCACTGTTTAGGCTGCTTAGGGTGTGATCACACCTATAGTTGGTTTTCTTTGGTCCACACCAAAGGGTGGAGGGGGTATTGTTTTCGGTCCTGTGTGTGTGTGTGTGTGTACAGCATAACTCAAGAGTTTTCATCTGATTTGTACCAAACTTGGTGGAAGTGTTAAGGTTCAGGAAAGCAAGATTTTAAGAAAAATTGGTCAGGGGTCAAGGTCAAAGTTTCAGCCCAATGCTAGTACATAGGGAATATTAACAATGGCCATATCAGTGAATTGGCAAGAGATATACATATGGTTACTATTAATCACTAATATAAAGTCATATATGACCTTATATTTGACCTTCAGTGACCTTGAAAGGTTGAACTGATGAAAATATTTTGCACACATTATTGGTCCTATTGCATTTCACTATAAAGCATGCAGCATGTGGGTGTTGCACTCTCTGAGTGTCCTCCTAGTTCATCCAAGTATTTGGTTTGTAAGCAAACTAGTTTGTTTATTGGACAGAGTTTTGGTAACCTGTCATCCCACCAGGTTAGACATTATGATGAGTGTGTGTTTCTGTGTGTGTGTGTGTGTGTGTGTGTGTGTGTGTGTGTGGAGGGGGTTGAGGGTGCACTTGTGAAGTGAGTTAGACTATACAACTAGAGTCCTCTGCCATGGATATAGATTTAGCCAACAGAGGTATTGCTCCTCATGATATGCAAGCAGTATCAACACACTACAGCTGCGTGGTGACAGTTGTTACATTAACCTTGACATCTGATAGCTTTGCTGATATATGAAGTTGACAGTGGTCTAATCATTAAAAATGGAATGAAATACATTGTAAGGCTTATCAATCCCACGCTAGTTGTCTAGGAAAAGCTCTACAAGTATGCACAAATATACTTTATTTATTTACTGATATTTAAGTGGTGAGTTTTGATGGTATGAGTTTCAGATTGATGTTTCCACCCTGATGAGAATAAAATTATTGCATAAACACAGAATGCTTGGATTATTTATTTATTTATTTCAAAATGTTGAAATTTAGAGATAGTAGAATCAGCACAAGATATTGGCAATCAGCTTCTTCTTCAAAACTATTGATATCTGTCTTCAGAAATCTATATTAGTCACACCTTGGGAGTATTTATGAACACTGATGGTGATATCACTGAATTATGGGAAAAATAATCATTATTCAATCATGAGGGAAATAAAGGACGATTTCTTAGTAATTGTCATGATTCTCATGTGCCGCTGCATATATTGGTGGAAACAATATTGGAATCAATTCTGAATTTTCTTAGTTAGAGCTACAGTATGTATATGTATTGTAGAAGTAAATGTGGACCTCATGGTTCTGAATCTGTGGGTGAAGACCTGGTTATTGTCTGTGTTTCAGATGGCATCTGACTACGAACAGCTACAAGCTCAGCTGGTCCAGGAGAGAGCCAATGCTCTGAAGAAGGTGGGTGGCACTCAGCCATGCAAGCCTGAAGTAGAACCATAACTGAACTTTTGTCTGACACCAAGGTAGATTATTTTGGGGGAAAAAACGGATTGTTGACTGTTGCCATCCATACTTTTTTTTTTCTTCATTGATTGAAAATTTCCAATAATTTTCTCCAGCATAATGCAAATACTTTTTACTAAATAACCTAAAAGAGATGCTACATTATGCATGAGGTGTAACAAATGTTGTAAATATGACTTGTGTCTAGAATCTTAGACCATGACGTGTTTGTATCCTAAAAATAATCATGGTTGTGCATTATGGACAAAACAAATACTAATGCTCACATGTCTTTGAAATGACATCATCAGCATGTATTATTAACTCACCTATCCCATCACATCCAATTAGCTTTATCCACTTAATTAGCTAGTTTGCTGAGGTAAGTATGGTAACAAAATTATGTCTTACATGCATATGCTTATGGATCATATTTGGACAAAATTAGATGAGGACAGTGATGAAGTACAAAATAGGTCTTGATAAACAAACTGAGTATTTGTGTAGAGCCTAGAGCACACCCAGTAAAATTCCCACAAGCTACGACTTTTGACAGACCGAAGCAACACAAAGTGGACTGCATACTGTATACAATAAGAACATAGCTGAGTAATGTGATTTTCTGCAATGGTGTTAGTTTAATAACAGGCTTCCCTTTATATAGGTCTATACTGTATTGGTTCATATTAACTGCCCCTGCTCCCCAAATGGTGGGATATGAACCCCCCCACAGCATATGGTAGCATGTTAAAACAACAACTTCATATGGGCTCAGTGAACGTTCACCCCCCCATCTCACTCACTCTTTCTATTTGTATAATCACCTGCCACATATAATAGATGCCAATAGATTTGGGTGATTGTATTACTGTAAACCAACAGGTGAATGATGGAGAAACAATCTAAATGATTATATTGGGTGTTATCAGCCTTTTTCAGGGAACACAGGGCCAGTTAATGATTGACAGGCTTGTATGTAGTGAGTAGTGAAACACATGGTGAATGGGTGAAATTGAGATGTAGCTTTGACCTTTTATAGCAGAGCTGTTTAGGTTCCTGGAAAAGCCAACAGCAAATATTGATAATGAGTTAAATCGATGCTGGCATTTTGCCATGGCTCTGCGGTGCTGCCTCTGTTTCTTTCTTCTTCTTCTTTGTTTTTTTTTTTTAAACCCAAATTGATTGGAGTAGTGTGAAGATGTTTTTTAATGATTTCTTGACTGCTGTCCCACAAGACATTGTATATTTGAGTCATCATAATATTAGATGTCACTTTTCTTCGAGAGTTGGTGTCTCTATTTAGAATAAAATTCCTCATATCATCACATTCGAAGTAGGCTTAGACCTGTATTTGCTTTTTATTTGAAATCATATATTAGTCAATCATGTGGTCCACATAAGAGGTTCCTCCCTGTACACAGCCAGGGAATGTATTTTTCAAAGTTTTTGGACAGTGCACAGAAGAGATAGGAACGGTTGGGAGGGAGCGAGATGTCATGTGATACAGGGCATGGGCCAGAATTGAAATCAGGACATCATAGTCATATGGTGTGCACCTTAGACCACTGAGCCACAAGGACATCTTCTGAGTATGTTTATTGGCTGGATCGTAATGGTGGGGCCAGCCCTACAATGTCTGTTTCTGACTGACTGACTGAGTGATGAAGTTACACCATTGGTCAGAATGAGTGATGAAGTTACACCATTGGTCAGCCATGTGTTGGAATTTCCCCATTGGCAGTTGCACTTTTAAAATGAATGGGCGTGAAGAGTTTCCTATTATGTCCTCAGGGGGCATTTACAAATGGCCATTTAAACAAGGTTCTGTTGACACCATGAATAGCAATTTTTGTGAAATGCTTGTCATAAAGAACCAATTACATATTTTGTTGCGTCTACATTAAACTAAGATATTCCAACGGATTTTACAATTTTACAAGACCTTTATTTCTAATTCCCTCTGTTTGATAAGTGTATTTGCTCATATTTTAGAAGCCTCCTTGTTTTCTGATCTGCTTCTGTCTTTTGGACCAACCATGCCAAAACATTTTGACTGGAGCGGGGGGTGCTAGCACTCAGTGTGTTTATTTTTCCCCCTCTCCCGGTCAAATTTTTTTCTCCCCTCTCTCATTTATTTCTTTTTGTTATATTGCCGGCTTGTATTTGGGGCTGGCCTTAAGGCTATTTGTTTGTGTCGACTAAGCCCCCAGCTGTTATTGGAGACCCAGCTTTTCATTGGGTACCAGCTTTCATTGGAGGAAATACTGTATTCCCAGAGTTCGCAAAGCTTTCTGGGACATTTCCTCTACCCCTCCGTTTGTAGTCTGCATCTGAAATGCTTTGTTTGGAGGGCCATCTGTATGAGAAGGGTCTGGTTACGGCCTGTAGACCAGGGGGCGAGGCATAACGTGCTACAGGCTGTGGCTGGACCACTACCCCTTGATTCCAGAAAGAAACGTGACACCCTACCCTGCACAGAAACGCACAAAACATAAGGTTAGTGTGAAGTGGCAGGGCCAAGGGGGGAAATTTGGACTGGGCCACTGACTGCAGCTCATTCCAAATTTATTGCTCACTAAGAACGTAATATACATACACTAGCTCTAATACTGCAGTATTTAAATATGAATTATTACATTATACTGTAACATAACTCTTACCTAATAAAACTGTGACTATGGAAAAAAAGGAAAATGCTTTTGAATAGGAAAACAAGTCTGGTGATAGTGGAAAAGTCCCTTATCTCTTGTGGCTATCATGTTCTTATTTTTGACAGTATACCTATATACATTATTTAAATTTATATTAGTGACAGTTCAAAGAAAACTCTTAACACCAGTGCTTATTGGAGTTGTGTCCTGTCCCCACAATGCCCCTTCTTCACACACACACACACACACACACACACACACCACACACAGGACTAAAGACTAAGAGAGGCTGCTTCAGACACATGGAGTGTCCTGACCTGACCCTTTGTCTGTTGCTAGGAGACTAAAGGGTAGCATCCTTCAGCACTAATAAAGGGCTTTGGCTTTGTTGCCTCATTGATTACAATGGTTAGCAATAAGACACACTTACATTTCAACTTGCATTAACTGATGTAAATTGATAAATAGATCTAACTGATCTAAAATATGTTTGAAGCGATTTCTTGCTTTTCACAATTTTCACAATGTATTTTGGCTGACAGTATTGTGACCTCTCACACTGTCAAGTATAAGCTACAATTATGCTGCCATTCAGAGGTGGACATCGTAAATTCCCAGAAATATAGACACCCTCATTTTCTTTACCTGATATCACATCCTGCTCCCCATACAACAGAAAATGTTATGTCAATGATATACATAAGCTAGCTGGTTAGCATAGAACATTAGCAACTGTATGTGCAACCAGAGACCTTTTATAGAAATGAGACTGCGCACTCTGGCGCCATCTTTGAAACGGCCTCAGGCAGCAGGATCACAACCAACGAGACCAAAACCCTATCTCTTTGAATGGGGAGGTGCCTGAATCTACCGTTCTGCTGTATTGGTTATCATTTGCTTTCCATATTTAGGGATGCTGTCAAGCTGTAAACAACATAGAGTCATAAAATTTGTTCTGAAGGACATTAATGCCACAGAAAAACAATATTTTTAACTCACCGAGGCTTGTGCGCATGCGCTGTCTACACAACAACATTACGTGTGGCAACTTATGTTGTTGCCATGGTAAGTGTAAACACTCATGTCAGGCATATGTCCAGCTGTAATGGTAGTTTTATAAATGTATGCATTTACAGTTTTACTTGTACTAATTCAGTCGTGTCGAGCAGTCTAACCATTGTCTTCTCTGGGCTTAGCACTGTCGTAAATATCAAAGCTGTGCATCGACACAATCTGAATATGTGATTGGCAGATAGTGTGCCTTACATTGGCGTGCCACCATTTTTAGTGTTTCAAAATTCCTCATTGTAAACTGGCGGGGTGCACCATCTTCTTTCTATACTCTAAAGGTCTTTGGTGCAACGCTGCATTTCAAATTTATGTTTAACTATTTACCAAATAATTGTTTTGATTAATGAAAATGGTAATGCAATGCTGCAGAATATTTTGAGAATTATAAATAAGTTGAAAGTAAGGCTGTGTAGTATTGACAGTATATTCTGTGATGTTGATTTGACAGCAGATAGCTGCATCTCAGAAACATTGGGTTGAAAAATCTTGGCCGACTTTTCTATGTGGAATTCTGACTTTCCTAGTAGGATGTTCTGACATTCCTATATCTCTAGGATCATCATATGATGCATAGCAGAACAAAATACCTAACAGTGATCGCTACTGCTAGCTAACTTGCTAACTGAAATGACAACACAGCAGACTTCTGAGTTAACCGTTATCCAAAATGAACCTGTAGGTCTGTAGGTTTAAATGCATTTGACTGAATTTAGTGTCCTGTTAGTGGGATAAATATATGCAGTGAGCAAAGCTAACTATGGGTCCGTTTCATAAAGGTATGCCCCGTTTAAGTTTTGACAAATAAAATAAATTATCTTTCAGAACCACGGAGAGCACCCGACTCCTCCTTTGGCTTGAATAGAACAGCTGATCAGGTCTGTCTGCTTTTGTTTTGATGCCTGCAAATTGAAACATTCTTGGAATACAGGCTTCAAGGTGGTTTGATGTGTGTCATAATGCTGGCAGTGCGTTTTGGCCTTAAGTATTTTAAAATGAGGCCAGTCCTGATCAAATATTTAATACCATGTTCACCCCAAATTTAGCAAAAAACAGTAACAATATGCATCTGTGGAGCTAGGGTGATTTCACACAAGACAGGAAGCCCCTGTGACATTGTAAAATATGACATTGTAAAGTCCCCTGGAAAACTCACCTCAAATGCACCTTGGACTCAAATGCAACATTTAAGCATACTTAAGACCTTGGCAGGCAGGCCTTAAATTCATGTTATTAAATTTAAAACCCCTATTGCCACCTTTTAGACCAGAGGTCCTCATTTCAGGTTTAGTCCCAGGGACATTTTAGTTGTTGATTTTGTATTGAATTGTAAAACTGTCTACAGTTCTACAACAATAGAACTGTAATGCAAGTACTGAAAGTCAAAACTGAGATTTCAATTGTCATTCTTACATTTTCTTTGTCTGGGATAACTTCTGCTGAATTAAATAATTGTGAAATTAAGGTAGTTCTCATTTTGCTGGGGAGCCCATGGAAAGCTCTCAAGCACCCCGGCTGCTCCCTGACCCCAATTTGAGGAACAGTTTTAGAAATATACTCAATAAGCACCTTTAAGGCAGCAAAATAAAGCTTACCATGTAAGTGGCCTATTAGTGGATGATAATAGCCCTACTATTAATAGAGGTGGGAGAGCGCTCCAATAAAGAGGGGATATCAGGGAGAGACAGAGAGAGAGAGTGCACTTGTCCTCACATCTCAGTGAATGGAATAGGAATTCAGGTGTTAGATGTGCACTGGCAATCAACAAAACAAATGGGCAAATTATCTGTCAATGAATGCTGCAATAAAAGACATATTGGTTTGCGATCAATAGTACTATTCCCACTGATAGAATATCTCTATTCAGTACAAAGTGTTGGATGGCTGATTGGTTGGTTGGTAGCACAAATCTTTCTGGGGTTAATGGTATGGTGGCAGATGCTGGTCTCTGTCCTGCTGAATACCGCTTGCTAATAAACATCTTACCTCTCTAGGTCACTTCAGTCACCCATGAAATACCGCATCCCTTTTACATATTTTGTCACATGCCTCCTTTTTTCATTCCCATAGTCGCTCTTCCCTTTCTTTTTTATCTTTTGACTAAAAAGACAAAGTCCAGTGTTCAAGTTCTCCAGTGTGGAATGGCATGCTTGATCAAAAATGTGAAAGATGTGTTAGAAACTGTGGTTTTCAGCATTATTTTAGTGACTTTGATCAATGGCGCAGATAATAGGGCTTGTATGGTTTGGGGGTGTTGGTTGAGAGGGACCCCCCCAGTGTGAAGCCAAAGCTGAAACTACAATGTGTGTGTGTGTGTGTGTGTGTGTGTGTGTGTGTGTGTGTGTGTGTGTGTGTGTGTGTGTGTGTGGTGTCTCCCTGTCTGCTTTTCTGTTTGTCTGCCCCCCGTGCACTCAGACAGCGATGATGAAATCTTTATTTGGAGGCTTATCTGTCTTTTAATGC
>OMKZ01051762.1:0-13202 GCA_900302535.1 Neoniphon sammara | reverse complement strand
CTTCAAATTTTTTTTTTTTTAATTATTTTTTCGGCATTTCTGCTCTATTGGACAGCGACAGTAAAGACAGACAGGAAAGACGGGGGAGAGAGGGGAGACAACACACAGCAAAGGGTGCGAGCTGGAACTGAACCTGCGCTGCTGCGGTTTACGTGGCACGGGGAGCGCCCGTGACTCTACACCTTTGACTTCATTTAGTATGCACAGATCTATGAATATGCAAATAGTTCACGCCTCTATTCAAATCCCCACCCACCCCTCACCCCTCTACTGTGCACACACCTGCTCACTTTCGACTCCCCCTATCAAACACCCAAACCTCTGCTTGATTTGTGTTTTGCTACTGTACGCTACACAATAGCAAGAGGTAATATAGGTGTAATTCATCCAATTCCAATTCCGAAGAAAAGCAAATTCTACAAGTGGACGTATCAGAATGGAAGCTCTTTTATGTATGGCACTCTAGAACGTTAGAAACGTAATGGTAATATATAACATGAGCCTTGGGCTTGACTACATTATCAATCAGCTGTGTGTAGCTAATGTTAGCTAGATAAATCTCGACACTGATCGCCAGCTCTGGTAACAGTTAATGTTACCTGCCTTGTAAAAATAAACAGCCAGATGCTCCATCAGGAAGAAACGCTTTGAAAACCATAGAAAGTCTCTGGAGAAAGGCATCTAGTAAACTTTGTGAAGTTGAACTGTGCTAGCTAAATATGCAAATAGATAGTAAGATACTGAGGCTGTTTATGTGGCCTGCGTCAATACTGATTTCTGTGAGTTTAACGGGGAAATAGCTTTTTGACCGTCATGAAGCAAAAACAATGCTCTCTGATAAGCGGAGCACACAGAATACATCAGTATTGTCGCGGATTATCTAGCAAAACACATTAAAAACAGAAAAAACGGACTGACCATTTCGTCAGAACTATTTTATTTTATTTATACATACATTAACTTGGGTTTTAGCATATTGCCAATTCAACAGGTCCAAGTGTGTATATTTGCAGGTGTAGCCACAATAACCGAGCCAGTTTCAGTCCTATCAATGCTATTAATGATGGAAAGGACAATAGCTGCTGCCCTTTTTGCGATGGCTCCAATTCAGAAAATGTTCAGGGCATCAACCTGTATATGTAAACCAGTTTCTGGTCTGTTTCACCTGGACTAACGAGTCTAAACTAAACGAGTCTCTTTTTATAGTGCTGGCTTCTTTTACTTGTTATAGTCAAAATCAAAAGTAACTGCACATTTTGATGTGAGAATTTGAACATATTTCAAGTTTTTGGAAAGTACTTTGAATGGGTTTTCCTTGTCATAGGACCGACAACAGCGATAACCACAAATACAAACACTTTCCATCAGCATCTGTTTACTGCTGCTTGCTAAAAACAAAATTTGGCCTGACACAGTGGCTAACAGATTATATGTTTAAGTGTACCTTTACCACAAAAATCAGTATTTAGTGCTTTTGTAATATTGACAGGGGTTTTGGATTTTGAAAAAATCCCTCTTTACTGGGTAAGGAGGCCTATACTCTGCAAGGTACGCTGAGGAAAGCAGGTGCAGTCTTTAGCTCCGGCCTGTCTCTATCTCTGGGCTGTGTCTGCCCACAGTATTGTGTTGGACCTTTGTGTCCACTTTTAATGATGGGCCTCTCAGTCCCTTTGCACAAACAGATACATGCATCTACAAGCTAGCTGCAATATTAGTTTTTCGACAATGGTACTTTAAAGACACCACTCCTCTTTGATAATCACTGCACTGCCTTCCTTCCCTTGTGTTTAAACAGAAACCTTCTTTTTCAGTTGGTTCAAGTGGCACGTCCCTCAAGATCTCCGTAACCCCTAATCATCCTCTAGAGGACAATATAGACTCTCCAAATAGGTACCATATTCAAGGAACTGGTCAGTTTCTGCAGCTAGGGGCCTCAACACAAGACACACTCAAACCCTCATGGGTTTGAGGCACCTATCTACTATAGCGGGATGTGAATGCTGCTTTTTGCCATAATTGGCTTGTAATGGCAAAGCCAAAAAGAGGTAATACAATATTGTTTCTTGTGTGCCTCTCTATAGGCAGGAGCACTGAAAGAGGAAATGGAAAAACAGAAGCAAGCCATGGAGGAGTTGCAAAAAAATGAGGTAAAATAGGAGGTAACTGACAGACTGAGTGACTTTTAACATTTTTCTATTTGGAGATCTATGTGCTGTATCACAATTTATTCACAATTACAGATAACTATTTTTCATTAGAATGCAGATCTGTATTAACTTAAACTCTGTGATAGATAGCGTACTCTTGTTATATTACATGTATGTAAAGTATAAATAAATTATCTCGAAGAATGCCAGTTTACATTTGGCCACAAAGCATTGGTGCTTTGTGGCCAAATGTGGTAAAGAAATTATATATTTTGTGGCCACCCCTAAACCACTATATCGCGACATTAACATGTAAGTCTCTATTGTGGTTGCATAACCATTATTTAGTGAATTACAATATCACCATTTCTTTTTCTATAATTCATTCTTAAGATGAAAGCATTATATATGACCAACATTAATTGACACTAAAGAACAATAACAGCTTACTCAGTAATAATCAATTATTGAAAGACTTTGTTTTGACTTTTGTATACGTTTTAGGTTTATGTGCTTCAGCCCAGCTCGTGGAAATACACCTAATTCACATTTTATATTATGCAACATTAAAGTGTTGATTCAAAATTCCTTTGACAGTTGGATGACAACATAATGAGATGCATCAAGAACTTGATGCGTCTTGGTTCTTCAGTTGCTAGCCTTTGGCAAAGAACTTTCCTTGATCCATCAATCAATCAATCAATCAATCAATCAGTCAGACTTTATTTGTATAGTACTTTTCATACAAAAAAGATGTAACACACAATAAAAAGAACATGATAAAAAACAGGAATTACAATAAATTACTCAACAAGACACCGACATTAAAATAAATAAATGAATAAAAATAAATTGAGGAAATGCTATCTCGACAGTTGGAACTGAGAAAACACTGGAGGCAGGGTTAGGACCCATAAAAGGTGGGTAAGGGCCTAAAATAGCAAAATAAAATAGTAATAAAAGGGTGAGACAAGAAAAAGAATTGTAAAAGTAGGTATAAAATAAATGAAAACTCAAGATAGCATGGTAAAATAAAAGAAAAAGAAGAGGTATAAAAGAAAATAAAACCATAGATAACTGGTAAAATAAATAAATAAGTTTATAGATAAATAAATATGTGGAAGAATAAAACAAAAGATAAGAGAAGGCCAAGGGTAAAACCCATTAAAATTTTTAGGTAGACCAGAAATAGATTGTACACATAGAGGATAAGCTGTCCAGCATTGTAAGAGGATCATACACAGATAGGTGGATGCTTTCAGTTGAAATCAGTCTAAAGAAGATATTGCACAGCCCAAGGTTCATCTGAATTCAGTAGACACAGGGGTTAGGTCTCAGGCAGAGAAACGTGCCATCGCCCAGAGCCTGCGTATCACTTCTGGCCTCAGCCACAGGTTAAAGTCTGGCTGTCTCCCACTACTTAAACAACACTGGGTCGCTCCCTCTGATCACAGCATTAGCGGTATCAGACAAAGAGAAAAGAGACAGGGGCTTGCACACGCATATGGCTCCCGCCACTATTGATTTTTAGTTAATGTACAACTACCCATGCAGCACTGAGTCAACAGTGAAGTGCATCCATCAAAGTGTCCAAACCAACACCTATTACCAACGTCAGGAATGTGGACATTCACTGGCTGAAGCTGGAAGGGAAGGGAGGTCCCCCATACCAATATAACTTTTATATCTATCTCTTGTCGTTACAGAAACAAAATGAAAAATCACAAGTCAAACATAACCAGTTATGTACTTTTTGTAGCTTAGAAAGGTTTTGTTCATACCTGAATAACAAAACTGACTCAGGTAGAATTATGAGGACTTCAGCCTTTTTCCAGAGAGGTAATGTATCTTGGTATAGCGAAGAATTAAACCTTGATCAGTGCTCTTAAGTGGTTTCTTTGGCAGTGTGTCCATTAGGTATTATTATATTAAGCTAAACTTGCAGCAAGCTAACATGGTTGGTTAAAACTGCTAGAAAAAAGATCCAACAGCACAGATCAGGAAAACTTTAGCTGCAGCATGTTCGAGATACTGTTTCATGTCCATCTTGTGTCCTATCTCTGTTCTCTGTTTGCTCATGGAATCACCACTATTCAGCTCTTAAGCCCCTGTTATATTTTTGCGTGTCCACATTGCCACGAGGGTCTGTGTGACATAAATTTCGTCATGGGCTGATGTCAGCAGATGTCCGTGTGGACAGGTAGCGGATCCACTGTGCACCCAGATTTTTGTGACTGTGCAGACTGTACGTTCCTAACCGCACCCCCTGTGCATGCTCCACAAGGTCCACCTGTACCCACTTTTCATCTCTGAAGAATACAGACAATCAAATATGTGCAAATTCGTGGAGAGAAATCACCCAGACAGTGAGAAGAGACGTGGATGCATGCAGGTAGAAGTATCTGCGAGGCAGATTTGTGAAAGCCACTCAGACTTCATTAAACACTCACTTAGAAACAGGTTCCCTTAATTTTAACTAGACCCTTAAAAAAATTAAGGAGTTCTGTGTGTGGACTAAGAAAGGAAAACTAAGGACATATTAAGGGTTTTGTGTTTCATAGTGGTACTGGGTTACTCTTCTGGTGGAACGCGTCCCCTTGCGATAGTCAAATTCTAGTATAACCAGAGCTGGTGAGTGTCCGCAGTCCGAGCTTGTCTGCAGCTGTCAGCGTGCACACCCGTGTTGAAGTATATCAGGGCCTTTATGCTAGCATCAGCACATGGGAAGGAGCGCTTGTTTTTTCATCCCAGCCTATCACCAGTGGGTGGTGCGATGACAGCTGCTTCATGCTCACAAAACAGTAACCTGTCCATGGTCAGGCAGAGGACGAAACAAACGATAAATGAAAGCAAAACACAAAGTTCAATAGGGAACCAGGCTTGTGTGTACCAACCCATGTAGTTCAGCATAAGCCCTAATTTAAAGAAGTGAATAAATGGTGATTATATGTGTACTTCCACTACACCCCTGATTGCAAGGTATTGTAAGGAATTACAAGGCATAATAATGATTATCAGTTTTGCCATTGTAGTCTGCATGGATCCAGCTTGACACAGAGGTTCACAAATTATGTTTTTCACTGCGAAGAAGTTTACTTTCCAGTTTATTCATATTAATCTGCAAGTTTTAATGTTCTTGGCCAAGCACACACCACTGGTTATTGTGTGCCATCGAATGGCTCAGTTTGAACTTAAGATTGCACTGAAGATCCGCTGGTCTAGTATGACCAAGCTTTTAAGTGGCAGTCACTTAAAACGGGACTCACTGCGGCCAGGGGCTGGAATCAAGGAATGATTTAAAGTGTGGCGGCTGTAGCTTTGTAACTAAGTGGGCAGACGATGCTGTTTGCAGTCTATTGTCAGTGATTAACACCTACACATTTACTGTCTTGTCTCAAGACACAAAGCACATCAGGGATTGGACGAGCAGGAGGTCTGTCTCTCTTTCTTTCTCCATTTTCACTCCTCTCTTTTCACCCTTTTCTTTCCTCTTGGACTGAGAACGTGAACTGAAGGCTTCATTCTGACAGGCTTGTCTCAGCCAGACCAAAACACACACACACACACACACACACACACACACACACACACACACTAGTCTACACCCCACTGGCACTCAAAGCCTTTTTAACACATGCTTTCACCCAAGTGGATAATGTGACAAGAAGGTGATGGGAATCCCTCCCACACCATGGTCTTTCACTTTGGATCAGTCTTGTTCTTGATTTCCTAAGTCTTGACTCTTAAAGCAAAATATCCCAAAACCAGTCTTTACGGTCTTTATTTTCTAAATCTATTCTGGACTATTAATGTATAGCGTAATTCCCTGTGTAATTCCAGACGACTCAGTGGAAGCCATATCAAAAGTCCCGTTGGCTAGATAGATAGATAGATAGATAGAACTGATTTGAGTTTATAGCTCCTAATATGTGAGATATTTCATAGGACCCAGAGCCAGACAGACAAGACAGAATGGGCTACTTGCACATTTTGTCTTTCCATGTTGCCATCATGTCTCTTGAATGTGCAACTGAAGTGTTCCCACATAAGGGATTGTCAACAAAAAATGGGGACTCTTCACTGCTAGATAAGTCATCCTTAACTATTTTCTTGAATGTGAATGAATGTTATTATTCATGAATATTGCCATTACCCACCTAAGCAAACTCGAGTTTGATGATTTGATGGATAGCATAACAGAATACCACACATGTAGCATTGACCGTGGCCTCCAAATTTTCTTTTACAAATTTCTAGGTTATGTGTTTATCCTTTGTTGCACAATAAGGGGCCGTTCACACAGATGACGTGTTTCTGTGAAAAAAAACGTGAGTTGCACCGCTGCTGTAGTTGGGACACAGTGTCATTTGAAAGCGAGGAGGAAAAAAAACAAAGACGGCATCTTTTTTTAGATGGCGTCTCACCGTTGTTATGACAACATGTTGCATTGCGGCCAGCACATAGTCTTATTAACGGCCATTATATTTATTTTCTATCAGAAATGAACAAGACTTCAACTTTGGACGGCGTCCAAAAACAGCGAGACGCGACACGAGGTAGAAAGACGTCCGTCCGACGCATGTTTACATAGGGAAGCAATTAAAAAATAGAGTGATGAAATTCAGACACGTCCTCTGTGTGAATGGCCCCTAAGAGTTGTTACACTGTGGTCTGGGTCAATACTTGTTTGTGATTGGCTGGAGGGTGTGCGTTAAAACCATGTAATGCACATGTGGTCCGCCTTACATGTGATGTTCTGTTCACTGTTGTAAATTCATATGCTTGCCATAAAGTTTTGAACCAACCTATGGAACCACGGCAACAAACTGAAACTCAAGCATAAAGCAAATTATGTTAGCCATTAGCCACCACTCCGACCCTGTTTTTTAAAAAAACGTTTGATTCAAAACTATTGTTTATTTTCTAGAAATTAACACTGGTGTAATGTTAATGCCAAAACACTTAGCTAGCCAGGCCATTTTTGTGCAGGTATTTCCCTTATTTAATGCATGTTGGCAAATCCGCCATGTTTACAACGCCATGGCTCAAGCTGAATAATGTTAGCCCAATCAGCTAGTAGCATCTTTGTTACCTGCACGAAAATGATGGGGGCAGAATTTTTTTTGGTTTTAGAGCATATCAGTTCCTAAAATAATTATCTCTCCCTGTCCTATATTCTTGACAAGTGGCCATGGTAACAATGCATTCACAATGGTTCTTTGCCTTCAGATGATGCATTAAAACTGTAGACCCCAGTCGTGTACATGGAACAGAATAGCGGAGCATGTCACTTGATAACATCTCCATTAACAACTCCTTTGAAGTGCTTCTAAACAAGGCAGATCCCATTTGGTCCACAGTAGCTGCTCATTGGCCTTCAGATGGCTGTAGTCGTACTACTCAGCTCCTAGTGGAGCTGTGGAGACTGTGTAAACCAGTGAATACGAAGTGAGAGCATCATTGAAAAACAGCATAATTACACAGAAAACTCCCCATGGTAAATAAAAATAAACAAGTAAATACAAAAGAAAATGGCTGCCACTCTAAGCTCCACATTTTGTCTATCTGACATGTCACTGGTTCAACATGCAGGCCTCTTCAGTCCTAATGGTCATTACAACTCCATCTATGTGACTGCAGGCATATTGAAGTCGAGTAATTTGGATGTTCCGGGGTTGACCTCTGCTGCCCTGACCTTCACCCGCTTCTCTGACCATAAGCTTTAAATCAGCTGCTGCACCCCATTCACAATGCTAGCCGAAGGTCCCTAAGAAAAGCCAGCATGCCCATTCACAAAGCAGGGCCACGGGTCCTGAGAAAGGACAACTCTAGCCAGGTCAAAGCATGCCCATTGTAGGAGCTGTGGCTAATGGCACAGCAAGCACTAAAACTATACATACTGCCATTCAGTTGGAAAGAAATGGCGAATGGGAGAAAAACACACAATGGATTTAAAGAGACGTACAAGACTACGCCTCCTGAATCAGGACGTAGAATCGCTTCTTTACTCAAGATGTGATGTATTAATTTGCAGTCAAATAGACAGCGATCATTTTGCTCACAAGAATACCAAGCATCTCAATGTGTCTACAGACTGCAGTATTTTTATTAGATACTTATTGAACTGCTATGTCTGAAATGCCTATCATAGTAGCCTTGAAATCCCAGCTGATGGCCGGTATGTTTTCACTGCTGTTGTATTCAAAGATTGACTTTCACAAACATTCAGCTAGTAGAAGGTTCATTTAAAATTTGTTTACTTTTCACAATAAGTTGCACCAATTTATAACATAGAGATTGACTTAGGTTTAGCATTTTATTTGTTGAATTTTGTATGTAGGCCTAGTTAGGCCTGCATACAAAGGATTAATCCTTTGTTGAGTATCTAAAAGTAGTTGGCCTTCCTAAGTGGATGTTGGTAGTAAGGTTAATGGTTGGTTACCTATAGTGCGCTATTATTGGTGATTTGATTTCACTGTTTTTATATTGTTATATTTTCACTTTGTCTCACTCTCTTATCAGATGCGAGTAATGCGACATCATGATGAAAAACAACACACTAAAGACGTCCACTTGGCCCAGGAAGCTACTCTGAAGGTCCCACAGGGCGAGGTCAACACACTTGTTCCAGTAAGACCATCCTTTCTTCACTTCTACAGTCAGATCAACTTTAGTTGCACATGTAGTCTGCCTTACATCTGCCTTCCTCAGTTCATCTTCTACTTATTTCAAGCAAGGCCAAAATGTGAAAGCAAATGTGAAAACATTCATGAGCTAGACATAGCTTTATTCACTACTGTGTTATGTAAAGAGTAGCACTATGGGAAAATGTTGCAGATTATTACTGTAGTACATTAAATGTATATCACTTCAGTAGGAATCGAAATGGCTCATTTTTATATTATTTATGACAAAGAATAAGGCCAACTATTGTCATTCTTTGTTAGTTTACAACAATATTTATGTAGCTAAATTGATTTAAGCAGCAAAGCTGTTTCTTTCTCAAGGTTGACAGAGGAACAGAGGAGCTGATGGAGCAGATCAAGAGTTTGAAGAAGGCCAAGGTTGCTTACAAGACAGAGATACAGAGGTGAGGAGAACATCTAACCCTGATAAAGCCTGTTTGCTCCCTGGACCATATATGTATTTGTTTGTTTATTGCAGTGGTTCTCAAACGTTTTCGCTTGTGACCCCTCAAATCAAAGCAAAGCCCACTCACAACCTCCACTTGTGACCCCCTCACAGGCTGTGTGTGCAGAGCAGTGATTAGTCCAACTGGAGAACAGCTCAATTTTCAGGTCGTTTAACTCATTTACTAAACAAAGGAGGCCTCAAATTTTTAAATTATTCAGTATTTCACAGGAAAACAGCAAAAAAAAAAAAAAGATAGAAAAGATATGAAAAAATAAACATGATAATACTTTTGTGTAGTGTTTTCCTATGTCATAATCATCTCACAAACCCCCAGGGGGTCCCAACCACCAGATTGAGAACCATTGGTTTATTGAGTTATCTGTAGTTCTCATCAGTCACAGTTTCACATTGCACCGGTCTGTTACAGCTAATCTCACAAACTACTGGGCCTATCAGCCTGATTTTTTTGTGCACAGTTATGACTGTATGATGAAGAACCACTTGTGGTTGCAGTGATTCAAAAACTTTGAAAAAATTTGTTCTCGCTACTCCCACTCCCTCACTGACATATTGTGTAAATAAGACATCACTGCTCTCTCTCTTTCTCTCTCTCTTCACATACTACCAGGCATATCAGCCTAATAGGCTGTTTCTTTTTTATCCTATTGTGGCTGTGTTCGCTCCGATTGTGGGTGAAAAAATCAAGGATGTGTGTTGTGTTTTTTGGCTGAGTTTATCAAACACATTGCTGATGAAGAAAGTCAACAGAACACAGAGCAGACACACAGGAGAACAACACTGTTAAAAGTGTCAGAGGCTGATGGGATCTGTCAACAAGCGGGGGTTAAAATAGGTTCAATAGCCTGATGCTTCACCACTGTATAAAATGAAGTGTAAAACAGCCGTCACTGTTTCATATGTTACCAGACTAAGTTGCCTAATCTTCTCTGGTCTTTGGGTGAGGGTCAAAATCAAAGCCATCATGGAAAACCCCTCTCACCCTCTCTACAACCAGCTGTGGCACAAAGCAATAACAACTATCTACTTTATATAAACATTGTGTCTCCACACATGTGCCTGGAGGAGATCTGCACTTGTCCGAGCGCACTCTTCTAGTTAACAATGTTATCTGGTCCAGTCACTGTTATCTGCTTCTGATATGATGGATATGAACAGTTTGCTTGATTACATATTTTTTCCATAATTGATCAGTACTACACTGGTACTCTCAGAGAACCCCTTAATTTGAGTAGCTAGGAGTCATATTCCCAAAAGTCTTCCAGCACTATCAGTATGTAAAAATAGCAGTAGGGGTCATTGTCAGTGATGTCATACAGTATGCTGATTGTTATATATTTTCTGTCTAACAGGTTGCAGAGTCAGCTCAGTCATAACTCTACTGTTTGGGAGAAGAAGTTTCACATCATGAGACAAAGGTAAGGTCTTTCTTTCTTTCTTTCTTTCGCTTTCTTTCTTTCTTTCAGTAATAGCTGTTTCAGGCTTGACCTCTAACCCTCCTATGTTCAGTCTCTATGCCATTAAAGATGAGATGTACCTCCGGCAGACACTGCAACGCCAGGCTGCCTCACTGCAGCTTGCCTCAGTCAGCTACATGGTGAGGCATTACACACACACACACACACATTTGTATTACTCTACTTGAGAGGACGTTCACTGACCACATTAAACTCAGGCTGTAATGCCTAACTAGTTTCTTTTTTTTTTTTTCTCTCAAAAGTATTTTTATTACTGGAGAAGTGGGTACAAGTACAGTATCCAAAAGTGACATGTATCTCTATCTCCACATTTCATAATTTCAAGAAAAACAAAAGAAAGCAAACAAAACAGGCAAAACAAAATCCGAACAAGATCATTAAACAATGAAAATCCACAAAATGCAATCCAGCCAAAAACTGCACGAATAATCACAATTTCAGCAAAGTTTGGGTAAAATTAGGACAAATCTCTCATCACCATCTGGTCTCTAGTCCAAAGGTAGTACAGACAAGTTTGCAAAATAGGAAAGGAAAGGCTGCCATTTGGAGTAAACATTCTTTTGATCCTCTCGAAGTGTATTTAATTTTTTCTAAGGTTAAAGATGACATCTTTTAACCACCCACAGTGTGATGGCGATGAGAGAGATTTCTAAGCTAAAAGAATCCTTCGGCGAGCCAAAAGAGCTCTAAATGCAATAATATCATTTTGTTTAGTATTCAAGGATAAGAACAAATTATTTGGTACTCCAAAGATGGCAATTTATAGATCTGGTTGAATAGGGACCCCTAAGACATCTGAATATTTAACAGAAGGGACTTCACTAAGACGGGATGAATCTAAAAAGAAGTAATCTATCCTGGAAAATGTATGATGGACATTTAAAGAAAAAGAAAAGTCCTTGGCTGAAGGGTTATAGAACCTCCATGGATCCACACATCCATTCTCTTCCATGAACATGGTCCAGGCTTTTGCCATTACGAACGCTTCGATATTTGGCCTATAGAAAATCACATTTGAAATACTTGCAGGTTTACAGATTAACTGATTATGAAAATATGACACCCTGATCAACAAGACCTGTTTTCAAGGTCATCGGTCTTGGCTTTAGGCTGGGTGTTCTCCATCTCGAGAGCAGCGCATCTTGTTTCTAGTGCCATGATTCTATCACTGTGGTCTGATAGTGTGTGCTCGACCTCGTTTAATATTTGGCCAAGAGAGTCGGTGGTGGCCCAGATCTTGTCCAAAGATGCTGAGATGACAGTGACCTCAACAGTGAGGTCATTGATGTAGTTAGCTCTTTCAGGAGAACAGCACGTAGTTTGTCTAGCTCAGCAGGTAACTCATTAGCTTCAGCGTCAGGCGCCATTGCAGGACTCGTAGCTTCTTGTGGTGTTAGCATACTCACTTCGCTTTTGTCTTGTTTTCTGTCTTTCCGTGTTGGTTTGTGGGCCATTGCAGATGATTTAGTGTTGTTGTCCAATGTAAAAGTCAAAACTAGGAGTAAAAATGACCAACAGAACTAGAAGGCTTATAGAATAAAAGTTGTTGTAGGAGCCTGTCTCACATGTGTCTTAGCCATTACATGCTTGACTGGAGGTCCCTTTAACTAGTATCTTGAAGATGTCAAGAATGGCAAAATACCCTTGCTTTGGGGGATTTATCCTCTCTTTCTATCTATTGTGAGGACATTTGGTCTTTATAACATATACACAAGAAAACACACACGTACACACATAAACACACACACTCCCACTAACTCCCATTTGCCACCTCATTTAATACTGTATGCTACAACCTTCCACACTCAAATAAATATTCATCATCTCTTCCTTAAACTTATTTATTCTTCTCCATTATAGATTTGTGTTTCCAGTAAGACCTTTCTTGCGCGTGCGCACACACACACACACACACACACACACACAGCCTTGTGAAATGGAACCTTCCACTTGTTCATGTTTACACGACATTTTGACGCAAACAGATCAAGGTTCAACAGGTGCAGGTCTATTTAAGCCCTACTCGTCTCATCAAGCCTTTCAGTTGGCCAATGAATATTCATACTGCTGGGTCCAAGCTGTTTTGTTGAGACTTGAATTTGTCATCCTGGGAGTGAGGAAGACAAATACATTCACAAACACACACATGCACACCAGGGTTGCTTAAATTAAGCTGATATTCAACAGTGCCATTAGCCAACAAAAAATCACTTTTATCACACAGTCCACCACAGAATGTGGTAGAATGATTAAATATTGTAAATGCAAATGCCCTCAAATTGCTGGGCCCACAGGAAATATGCTGCTAGATAGATAGATGGACAGACAGCTATGTACATATACATATATATATATATATATATATGTACATAGCTGTCTGTCCATCTATCTATCTAGCAGCATATTTCCTGTGGGCCCAGCAATT
>OMKZ01051756.1:0-10925 GCA_900302535.1 Neoniphon sammara | reverse complement strand
GTCAAACAAGGTTGGCATCATTACCTTGAAACTACTCAGCTCTCCCACCTTTACACCCGCCTCCTGAAACTGAAACATCATTTGAATACATTGCCCCTCCCCTGCTCTCTGCCCAGTTTCAACTCTATACCACACAATAATTTTCCCTGTACCCTAATTCTTTTCTACCTGTAACATCCCTACATTCCTGTTTGTCTTTTAAGACTGGGAAAAGGATGACCAGTACAATGGCAGCCCGCCCAGACCAGCACCCCGAGGTCCTCGTACCCCACCTGGCCCTCCACCCCCAGATGATGATGATGAGGAGCAGGTCCCAGTGACGGGTCAGAACTGTGCATATGTTCTGTGATATTACAATAGATCAGCTGCCATTAGCACTAGACTCTTCAAGAATGACAGAAATGCTCCTCTAGCTAAAAGTCTGGTTGTTACAAATAAATTTGATTGTTATTGATAAAATCCGACATTGGTTACATCAATTTTTTTTTTGTTTAAGTATACGCATGCTTTTATTTGTTAGTGCTTGGTTTGTATATACTATATGGGGTTGTTGGCTCCTGTCTTTACCATTACAACTAATGATGAGGCCTCTATTTTGACTCCAACAGTAGGCGTGGTCAAAGATGAGCCATGCGAGAGCCGAGAGGATTACCTTGAGGCTGTGTCTCCTGAGAGATCGCTGCCTGCTGACGAGCCATACTCAGATGCTGAGCAAGAGGAAGAGGGTGAGGAGGAGGAGGAAGAGGAGGAGCAGGAGGAGGAAGAAGATGCACGGACAGAGGGGAGCGCCCCGGAGGAGGAAGAGGAAGAAGAGGAGGAGGAAGATGAGGGTGAGGACGAGGAAGAGGAGATGGAGGAAGGTAGGGGAGTTCCTTTGTGAAAGCAGATTTGTCTGCAATCCCAAATGGACCCCTAACCCCTAAACCCCCTAGGTATCGCAAACTTCACGCAACCCCCCAAACAACACTGACCCATTTGCAGGCATAACTTCCAAAGGGGCCAAGGGAGCAGGGTCCATTTGGGACTGGGTGACAGTCCGAGAGAGTGTGTGCTCTGGCATGCTGCCTCCATCTGAGACTGCTGAGGATGCTCCAAACTGACAGCTGGCCCACCCCAGGCTATCCTGAAGGCTTATGATAAGGATTCATAAGCTGTTAAGAGCAGCTCTGTCTAGCACATCTTGACAGCCATTGCTGATGCTTGTGTTGTGATCACATCCTGCATGTCAAACTAACTAACCCTGCATGTTTGGAGCGAAGCTGCAGTTGTGTGAGTAGGTCTGTCAGTGTACGCACCTGTGAACGAGCAAGGCAAATAGTTGAAGTTGTCGTCATTCTTGCAATCTTGTTTTTTTTTCTTTTCTTTCTTTTTTATTAAATACTTTCGCCTAAATTATGTTGGAAGCATCTTTGGCATTTGTTCAAAGTTGATTAACGTTGCCTTCTCTCTTCTTCCCGGCCAGGTGATGATGGCTATGAGCAGATTTCCAGCGATGAGGACGACTTGGATAATGGTAGTTTCAAGCTGCCCAGCTTTGACATGGACTACACTCCTGAAGACCTGGCATCTGTTCCGCCGGTCCAGTATGATCCCTATGAGCGAGAACTCCGACCACTGCTCTACTTCACCCCTCCATACAAGACCCGCTTTGATACCCAGCTTGAGAAGGCCAGTGTGGAGGAGCCCAGGGATCCTGGTGGCACAGAGGGGCCAGGAGGCTCAGAGGGGAGTGAGGCCGCTGCCCAGCTGAGAGAGCTCCTAGCTAGTGTAGGAGAGGACAGAGATGCCCGCTGGGTCACGGCTCTGGAGCAGGCACCAGGACTCCTGGCCAAAGGGATGGGCTATTTAATTAGACAGGGAGAGGGAGAGTTGGAGGATCCTGTAGGAACACTAGTCCAGTGGGCTCTCCAAGCTCTGAGTATGGAGATCGCTCTCACACAACCAATTGCTCTTAACCTCAGACAGCTGAAAGCTGGTGCAAAGCTAGCATCTTATGTGGCAGAGTGCCCACAGGGCCTCACAGCACTGCTGCGTGAAGGGGCCCTGAGCCTGCTGCTGGAGTTGCTCCATGGGGACCATGTCTCCTCCACACTGAAGCTGAGTATCCTGAGAGCCCTGGATGCCCTGACCAGTGCTCCTGCTGGTGTGGAGGCGTTCCTACAGGCGGGGGAATCAGAGAAGAGTGGCTATCAGGTTAGGGGCACAAAGTACACAAATGTTTTCATTTCAGAAAATATTCTCTTAGTATGTATCTCATTCTTTTCATTAGATGCATTAGCTTCTTTAGATACAATGATTCCTCTAGCTTCAGTTAGCTGGGTGTCCCCCGCAGCTAGGAAATCACCCCACAGTTTGTGACTATAAATACAACGAAAATTTATCATCATTGGTACTTTGATTGAAACAAAAACAAAAAACAATTTGATCTGCAGCCCAGTTGTCCATTTATAATAATGTAAACATCCGAAAAAGAGCCATTGTAAAACTACAACTTCTAGTGGAACTGATCCTGGAATAGACCTAGAAGCCAACCAGAATTACAGAAGTGGGTAGTTTAAGTTATAAAGTGTTTCTTTGCCTTTTGGATATCTGTCATTGAACTTACGCCTGACTGTATGTGCCCTGCAGCGTTTAGTCCAGCTGTTCCTGCGTGAAGAGACAGTGAGGGTTGTAACAGCTGGCAACGCCATATTACAGAAAAGCCATGTGTTTGAGGTACTGACTGACCTGCAGCGTGCAGCAGCAGCATGGAGTGAGCCACAGCAGGTACGTACATGCGCACACGTACACACACACACACGCACACAGTCAATAACTGTTACACAAGGCATATATTTTGTAATGATGATGACTGTCCATCATCTGCAGGAGGAGATGGAGGATGCTGAGAGCCCTATGGAGGAGGAGCCATCACTAAGCTCCTCCCCTGTGAGCGAGGCAGAGCTTGATAGGCTGGCAGGTGTTCTGGAAGAGTTACATCACCTCCTAGAGACTGCTCCTCACAGCATGGTGCAACCTCCTGGGAAAGCCTTCCCTACCACTGCTAGAATAACAGGACCACAGGAGAGGGACGATCCATACCCAGCACTATATAGGTACCACATACACGCACACAAACACACACATACACCCACCTTCATATCCAAGGGTGTGTAGAAGCTCAGAAAGTATAAATAATACAGAGCCAGACTCATAGGGCAAGGGAAAAATTCAACATTAATGTTTACTCACTTTCAGTGGAATCATATTGCGATGATGTGATCACTTTGTAATATTACTGAGACATTTCTAATTTGATAACAAGCAAATTTAATTTAATAACCCTGACAAAATGAAGTATGAAATGTGTAATTGTAATCATATATAATAATATCATTATGTTACAGTTTGTAAATAAATGTGTTTTGACTTACTGTGGATTTGAACTATGTCACCTCCTCCTCTCCCAGGTACATGCACGCCTGCCACTTCCTGGAGAGTACGACAGTGGTGTTGTCGGCGGCTGCAGCTGCCGGACACTTGGGTGTCACTCAGGCCGTCAGAGAGCTCCTCCGCTTCCTGTCTCTCACCCAGTCGGGTCTGCTCTTCCTGCTCGCCCAGCCCACCCCCACCAACCTGCTGCTGCGCCTACTGGCATCCGTAGCAGAGGCCGAGGGCGAGGAGACGGCCTTCACAGGGGGCGAGGGAGGACTCACAGGGCCAGGATGGGGTGAAGAGGGTCTGGGGGTGTGGCTAATGCAAGCGCTGCATGCCCTTCAGGGTGTGTCGGAGCTGATGAGTCACGTGGCCACAGGAGGAGAAGGGGGAGCAGGGCTAGAGGAAGGCGACAACGCAGATGTATTGGGCATGCTCCACGCCCTCTATCTGATCACCTTCACCCAGACGGGCCGCAGTGCGGTGGCCCACGTTTTCAGCCTGGACAACAACCTGTCCTGTCTCATCACCCTGCTCCAACACCACAGCAAGGACGGACAGGGGTGAGACTCTGGGCGTCTGTCTGCTTGGATACATTTTTTCTTGTGTCTCTTTCTATAATGCCCTCATTTTGCAAGTTATTATACCAGAGTCTGTGCGTTGATTTATATTTCCTTTCTCGATCTCTTTTCTCTTGCAGCGAGGCCAAGGCGCGCAAAGCAGTGACATACAACTATGCCTGTATGCTGGTCTTACTGGTGGTGCAGAGCTCCAATGACCTGCGGATGATGGAACAGTATGCTGCTCCGCTACTCTCCTTAGCCAAGGCAGACGACACAAATGCCAAGTTACAAGGTAAGTATCATCTATCAGTGAAATATTACCCCATATATATGACACCTTTTGGTATCAGGGTTTGCATGAATGTTTTTGACGATCATTGTTGGGTGCTTCTTTTGTATTTCAGAGCTCAGTAAATGGCTGGAGCCTCTGGAGAAACTGCGGTTTGAGATTGGCAGTATTCCATCCCTTATAGACTACATCAAACAGGTTATCCCACTCTCTAACTCAGTATACATACAGCTGAGTTGAGGATGTCATTTCTTCATTTTGCATTAACCCCGCCAGCTATATCACCTACACCATGCCATGCCAGTTTATTCACTTATTAACCTCTTCAGTTGGCAGTGTTGGGAGGCAAAGCTGTTGATGAGTTGTTATTTACATTTCATGGGCCCCATGTTCTCTGAGTAGGACAGATAAGCAGATGGAGGTCTCACAGGCCTTCATCTCTTAAAGTCTCCCAGTCAAGGATAAGCTAATGGCATGGCAACATTACTTCACTATTTTACTTCCATTCAAACTGTCTTGATTGACTGCAAAAATTAACTTGGCAGGATATTCATTTACCTGGGCAGAACAGAACCTCCCAATATTAACACTGTAATGGAAGCACTGCTGTTCATCATCTTTTACTGAGTGATAAAGAGAGTCCAGTACATAAATCTGTTATGCCTTTCAGTCTTGAGTTGGCAAAGTGTGTTTCTTTCATACTATTGTAAGAAAATAGAATACTGTCACCACTGATCACTAGGGCACCACACTGTTATGAACCACCACAAAACGTACAAATCTTAAATTGAAGTATTGCCTCAAGTCAAGCACTCAACTATATGTTTGCATTAGAAACCTCAAAAGCCACCAAAAGACCTTTTGGATTGAAGTCAGTGCTTATCTGACAAGCCTGAACTGCTCAGACATATACCTGCTTTGTGACATATTTGACTGGTTGCTATATGCAAAAGAGTTTATGTCAATTTTAATTTTAGCTTGTGTTTTCCCTGGGCTTCAGAATGTGGAAAATGTGTTGACTGCAGAGGGAACTGGACTGGTGACAGCTCTCAGGGTCCTCTGTCACATCGCTTGCCCCCCACCTGCAGTTGAGGGTAAATAAACAAAATGCATTTTTGAGTACTTGGGTTTATGTCTTAAATGATAATAATTCACCTTGTCTTGCTCCTTTCTGTAGGTCAACAGAAGGATCTGAAGTGGAGTCTAGCCGGGGTCCAGCTGTTCTCTGGCGAAGGTCTGGACACGTGTGTGCGGGTCCTTCAGAAACTCTGCGGCGTGCTGCTGCAGCCGTGGCGTGTACATGGGCACATGGGCCCCACGCCGCAGCGCTGCATGATCCTGAGTATTTGCATCAACACGCTGCGACTGCTCCGCACCATGCTGACAGAGCTGCTTCGCGGGGGAGCCTTCCAGTTCAGGGACACACGGGTGGCCAGTGTGCTGGTGACACTTCACATGATAGTTTGTTCTGTCCCTGCATCTGGACGTCTGGATGGGGAGGAGACAAGAGTGCAGGCACTTATCGTTGATGTGCTGCTCACCTTCACGCAGGGTGTCAGTGAACAGGTGTGTCTGTGTATATGCAAATGAGCGAGAGTGCATGCACGTGTCCTGGTGCAGATAACTGTCTTTAGTGGTCATTATGCTGACGCATTGTGTGTGTTTGATGTAGGTGACCCATACAGAGGAAACTCTGGCCAGTAACACCTGGTCTCTAATGCTCAAGGAGGTTTTGAGTTCACTGCTGAAAGCTCCTGAAGGCCTGTTCTCTGGCCTCACTCTGCTGTCTGAGCTCCTGCCTCTACCACTGCCCATGCAGAGCACACAGGTACCTCAACTCACTGTGTACCATTCAAGTCATCCATCTGTACCGTGCTGTCTAGCTCATCTTGATGATTATAATGTCAAAATACAGCAGAGACATACAGTAAATATTGTCATGATAACATTTTGATGTGCCATTGTTTTTGTGGAGACATGTTTGTATTATTAAGGTAACATGTTTGTTGTTGGCTCCAGGTGATGTCAGTCCAGGACGTGGCGGTAGCGTTAAATACCAGGAAGCTGTGGAGCATGCACCTGCGGGCACAGTGGAAAGTGTTCGCTGAGGCTCTGAGGTGTGTGTGCGCCACCAGCTGCCCTCCTCTCCTGGCCATGCTGAGGAGGGTGTGTGTTCAGCTGGCAGACCTGTCTTCACCCACCGCCACACTCATCATGAAGACCCTGCTGGAGCTGCTGCTGGAGGAGCTGCAGCCGTGAGTGGAGGACACATACACACACACAGAGTTCTTTATAATTAAGACATAAATTGTGTTGTAAACATACGTATTTTTGTGCTGGCTGCAGGCCGGAGGGGAAAGGTGTGTGCTGGGGGCAGGTTTTGCGCCTGCTCTCCCTGATGGACGCCCTGGTGTCGCAAAGAGCCTGTAAGAGTGCAGCGTTACACCTTCTCTCTGGCTCCGCCTCTGGAGATGAACAACTGGCCGATCTCTTCCCCTTGCTGCTATCCCTATTGGTTCCTCCAGCTGACCACTCCTTACAACAGCAGCATTGCAGCGAACTAGTGGGGACGATACTGCAGTCACTGTGTGACCAGGTATATGATGCAATGCATATACAGGCAATGTACACACACATTAACAAGTCATTACAGTGAGAGAAAGAGAGTCTGAAAATATTCAACTTTTGCATGCATTAGGACATCTCTCTGGTGGTGGCTCCACCTGAGGGCTGTTTGTCAGAAGCTGAGCAGCTGGCCAATGCGCTTCCGGGGCGAGAGATGATGTCATCGGTGTGCAATGCCTTGTTGGAGGTTTTGGGAAATGCAGAGAGCAGTGCCACTCTCCTCCTTACCTGTATCAGAACCTTGACATTCCTCACAGAGCACGACTACGGACTGTACCACCTCAAAAGGTAAATGGCAATACTGCCCTCTTGTCTCTTTGTATTACTGCTCTGTCCCTTTTTATTACTCCTCCTCTCTCTACACTAGAATCCCTCTCCAGGGTTAATGAGACTTTCTCTAAATGTCAAACTTTGTTTCAGTGCTCTTAAGAAGCATGGTGCGGGGTTGTGCTCACTACTGAAGAGGCAGGTGTTTTCCTTCAACAAGGACTCAGCAGAACTGCTCTCCACTCTGCTTGACTTTCTGAGACAGATCCTCAATACAGAATCAATGGTAAATATGTCATATGAAATCAGGTATCAGAAGGAAATTAATGCAACACAGTGAATACAAAATGATTCAAGTATGACAGCGTATTTGTAATCATGTTTGAGGTTGAACAAACACCTGATATTTGAAACAAGGATGCTGCAGTTCTGTAAACAGTTCTCTGCTGAGAAAGAGAAACTGTGTGTGTGTGTGTGTGTGTGTGTGTGTGTGTGTGTGTGTGTGTGTTTTGTTGGGGGATAACAGAATTTTTCCTACAACATATGCAAAGTACAGGTTTTAGACATGCGGTAAATATTAATACCTTGGTAAGCTGAAAGCTTACCTGAGTTCGTACAGAGTTCAAAACAGAGTTCACACGCATCTGGTCACACAGGATCAAACCAAACCAAGTAAATTCCAACATAGGTTCCAGTTTTCCTGCTTTTCCTTTCAGTGAGTGTTGCTTTTCTGCAGGCCTGGTCATCTAACTCTGGTTGTTATGAGGCATTGTGTCTGACTTTAAAGTAAAGGACTTGAAAGAGTCATTACTATTCACAGAGAACTGTATATGACTCTTACATCTGTCTTTTTTGTATGATCCAGTGTGGTGAAGAGGGCCAGGGGCCCGGTGATGAGCCAGGCTTCGCCGCTCCTCCACGGCTGCTGACTCTGACAGGCTCAGAGATGAAAGCTCTGCTGCAGTGGGAGGAGTCAGAGTCACATCCACTCCCGACTCTGGAGAAACAGATCACGGTACAAATGATAAACACATGCATGGTTTTTACTAAGTAGAAGTTAAAGCTGCCTTGACATTGGCCTTACTGTGTGTGTGTGTAGAAGCTGTGTAAGGAGGATGATTCATTGGAGACGATGTTGGAGAATGTAATTGTTCTGAGGCAGACACTGGAGACTGCTACAGACACGCCTCCTACAGTTGATACTGAGCCCACTCTGCCAGCACCTGAGACTCTTTTGGCCCAGTTCAATCACAGGTACAGCCCCTGGCTAATAACACATGACTTATGGATTAGGTTTTTATGTCCATCTTGTTGTTTTCCCCATGTAAGTGGTGCTCCACTGCAGCAAGATAGTTACCACCACTGCCAGGGAAAATGTTTACTAAAAATCACCAGGTATTTGCTATTAATAACTATTTATAGCAGTGATTTTTAGAATCTATTCAGCATCTTAAGAAAATTGGTGTGAGCTCTGTAACCTCACCTGAAATTATAGCTGGGAGTAAGAAGAAGACAGATGGAAATATATCTACAAGTATATGTGCAAGTTATAACTACTACATAAAAAACACAAAGCTGAATGCAGTGAAGTGTATTGTGCATGACTGTATTTGTTTCTGTAGGACGGTGTTCATTCTTTCAGAGGCTCTGGATGAGCAGCTGAAGGCTCTGTGGTTCTCTCCCTTCCACACTGATGACATGGAAAGTGAGCTTGATACGGTAAGTGTGTGTGTGTGTATGTGTGTGTGTGTGTGTGTGTGTGTGAGAGAGAGAGTGAGCGCGAGAGATTTCATGTCTGTGCAAGAGAAAGTCTCAGTAAGTTTAAAGGTCAGGAATTGGGTGTGTACTAGGGCAGGATAATCATGGAAAAAAGCTAAATATTGCAATCATGATTATAAATCATGACTATATGTCTCAGTTTCAGGAAACAAAATTATTTTATTGCCTTTTTGCTCATGAACATATTTTCTGTTCTTCCAGTTCCATGTTTCTCAAAGTACCAGCACCTAGAAAATCTGGTTCCCAATTATTATACTCTGTTACTCCTATTATCAAATGTCAATTAATAAGTAATTAATACTTTATTACTTTTGAGTGTAGCTACAGCCCTCAGGGAAATGGCACCAAATCTGTACTTGGCTGGAAAACCAGTTTGAAATCTAAAGTAACTCATTGTTGTGCAGTGTACTCCCACAGCATTGAGTTTGAGTGATGCTTTAGCACTCAAATTATCATCTTTGACAAGATGTATTTTCCTCACAGGCATTACTGCTGGCAAAAAAAAGTATTAACTTGATGTTGAAAATGCACACACAATTAGAAAAGGCCAAATCAGTTTGGATTTATCAGTAGTATATGTGTAAACCCAATAAAACAGTGATATTTGATTATCTGCAGTTGTGCAGACATGATGTGTACAAGGGCTAAGGTTAGAGTCTGAGCTTCTGTGTGGGTGTGTGTGCATGGTCGCAGCTGTTTTGTCTCTGTGCGGCAGGTGAAGGTGGACCTGGTGGGTCTGGCCCAGGAGTGTTGCCCAGAACTAGACCTGAAGGCAGAGCTGGAGCGCTCCTTCCTGTCTGAGCCTTCCTCTCCTGGTCACACCAAGGCTCCCAAAGGCTTCCGACTGGGCAAACATAAGCACGAGACGTTCATTACATCGAGGTACAGTATCCGTCACCTCATGCATTTCGTAGAATTAGTTCATAAATACAAACAGATTAACATCATGAATTCGACCTGGATGAAGTTGCTAAACACCATCTTGCCTGTGTTTCCCTGCAGTGGTAAATCGGACTATGTGGAGCCTGCCAAGAGAGCGCACATCATGGCTGCTCCGCGTGGCCGTGGCGGTCGAGGGGGCTTTGGACAGAATCTGTGTCGACCCCATGACATCTTCCGCCAGCGCAAACAGAACACCTCCCGTCCTCCCAGCATGCACGTGGATGACTTTGTGGCGGCAGAATTTAAAGACATTGCAACTCCTCTGGGGCTCTTGCCCCCTAAACGCCCCCCTAAGAGCTCCCCCAAACCTCCTACTAGAGGACTGTTCACAGGCAACAGAGGCAGAGCCACCTTCCACAGCCAGACTCGCTTTTTCACTCCACCACAACCTAAAGGTGTTCTGCTGTCTGGTAAGTTCACACTGACACATACATTATACTGAAAAGATTGTTCTTGTGTCCATATGACCTGTGTTTATTATTTCTGAGTTTGTAATCAGTTCTAGACCAGTGGTTCTCAACTTGTGGGCTGGGATGTCCCATGGAATCTCAACATAATTTAGAGGGGTTGCGAGATAATTTATGGCATCATTTCTGATTTTCTCTAGGTTTTTTTCCTCTGATAATTAATCAAATGAAACTTGTAAAAGGAAAAACTTCTCTGCTGGTGACGGGATCATGAATAGGCATCGTTTCGTTTTAAGGGGTCATGATCCAATAAGGTTTTTAACCACTGCTCTAGACTATGAATTGGCCAGTAGAGGGAGCTAAAGCCCTTGTGTTTTTTTCATTAGGTAACTATGCTCGAAGAGAAGGAGGCCGTGGCTCGTCATGGAGCGGGCAAGTGCCAGCTGTCACTCACAGAGGAACCTACAGTGAGCCCCGTGGAGGCCAGAGCAACTTCACACGTGGTCCTCTGCCTTCCCGACAACCCCCTGCAGGTGCACATGCGCGCACGCACACACACACACACACACACACACACACGCTCTTTGCTTGATTCGGAAATATGACTCACGTAAATACTTAACATGTTGCTTTCTGTGT
>OMKZ01051754.1:0-11915 GCA_900302535.1 Neoniphon sammara | reverse complement strand
GCTGGGATTGTTTTAGATAGTGGTGTGATTTTCCACTCCTTTAGGAGAGCCAGATGTTCTGGCTCTGTTCACCTAAAGACTTCACTCTCAAACACTGCTTTGTTCAACAGCAATTTCAGTTTTTCCAAAATATCTCCATGAATCAAAACTTGTATTTAGGTTGATCATTTTGCCAGACTTTCACATAAAACGTTTCTTTGACCAAAAAATAATTTAAAGCTGCAAAAATGCTTCAATGTGAATGCCTCATTACTGTAGGTAGCTTAACATCCATCTTTTACTGAGATTTCCTACAAGTTGGTCAGACCCAGGCCAACAGTTTGTCATCAAAATATATATCACATTCAGCAATGGCTCATTTTTTGTTTGACTTGATTTGCTTTCAAAAAATTAAAATTGCTTGCGAATGACCCATCATATTAAAACATTATTTTAAAATGCTTCAAGAATTTTCTTGAAACAAGACAGTGTCTTGAAACAATAAAGTTCATTTGCTTCGAGGTATTGTCACTTGGATTTGACAATAGTACCCACTAGAAACAAGTGAAATTCACATGAACAAGTGAAATTATGTCAAGCCATGGAATTTTCCTGCCTGTTTAGGAGAGAAAATTTTGATTTTACATCTTTACATAGTAGTTTCATTTTTTGTGTCATCTAATTATTGCTTCACTGTCTAATGTTTACATTTCCTCTCCATAAGCTCTAATTTTCTGTACTTATATTTTCTTTTCCTGTCTGTGGCCTCCTTTTCTTCTCCTCCCCTTATCTGTTGTTGTTGTGGTTGTTGTTGTTGTCATTATTGCTGTGGTTGTTGTGTTTTGATGTGCATGTTGATATTGTTCTTGTCGCCATTGTTGTTGTCTTTGATGTCTGTTGGTGCGATCGTTGTTATGATTGTTCTTGTTGATGTGATTCATGTTGATGACATCGTTGGTAATGTTGTTCATGCTGTTGCTTTTGTTGATGTCAATGTTATGGTGGTTGTTTCTGTCGGTCTGATTGTTTTTGTTATTGATTGATGTCAATGACGTCTCTGATTATGTTATTGTTAATGTTGTTACTGGTGTTGACAATGTATTGTTGTCATGGTTGTTACTGTTGATGTTGTGGGTGTGCCCATGCAGAGGAGGACGGGAGTGGCGTCAGGAAGCCTCCCAGCCAATGGAAAGTGTCAGATTTAGACATCATCCTATCGGAGCCCAGTGACAAGGGGGAGGGGCCTCAGTCCCCCCGGGGGGGCGACAGTAACAACAGTGAGTCCCTAGAAGGCGCTAGAGAAATTTGCTCACTACAGGCTCCATTGACTATATTCACATGGCAGTGATTATGGTCTTAACACAGTGCTTAGGTGGGCAGCTCAATTTCTGTAAAGGAAAGGACAGTGTCATACTGCTGTGTCCCAGGCTTCACTTCTTACAAATATCATTATTTCACCACTTGCCCATTGAACAGAAACAAAGAAATCAATGGATAGTGAAAGGTAAAACAGGATACTTAGTTATCCATCATCTACAACAGCTAAAATTAGAATTTATCACATCCTAGCCACCCTACTACAACGATATGATAAGAAAGGCATTTTTTAAATTTGGAATAACAACGAACATCTTGGCTATATTTATTTATTTAAGTTCACTAAAGCCTGGAAGTAAAATGCATTGGATGTAACAACAATGTTTAGCTAGGCTAACGTTAGCCACATTACTTCCAGTGGTAACATCAGTTGTTGTCACATCATTATTTCACCACTTCCCCATTCAACAAAAACAAAGAAAACAATGGATAGTGAAAGGTAAAACATACAGTACTTGGTCATCCATAATCTACTGTTAGACAACAGCTAACATTAGCATTTATCACATCCTAGCTACCCTACGATAACGATATAATGATATGAAAGGTGTAATTTAAATTTGAATTAACAACGAACATCTTGGCTACATTTGTAACACTAACATTTAGCTAGGCTAGCGTTAGCCATATTACTTCCAGTGCTAATGTTTGCTAATGTTGACAGTGCTAATGGATGACTAAATATGCTGTTTTACCTTGAAATGTAGCGCTCCAGATTGTCACTATCCATTGTTTTCTTTGTTATTGTTCAGCGGAGAAGTGGTAAAATGATATTGTTGACTTGTGATGTTTGTAAGAGGTGCAACCTGGGACACTGCAGATGACTGTCCAATTGGCAGACTTTGAGCTCCCCACCCTGAGCATGATGTAAGAGCATAATGGCTGCCATTTGAGTATGGTGAACTAGTAGTAGTATCAGGGTCTGGTTCCGTAACTACTCAATCTGCACCCAAAGGTGTAGCAGGCCTGGTTATGGTAGATTTCCACATGACCAGGCTGCTAGTTTCATTAGCCTGTATCCCAAGGTGAGAGATTACATTTTCTACACTGAGACTGGATCTGAAACAATTTAACAGAGCCCCCACACCAAGCATGTTTGCAGTGGTTTATTACAACTCAGAAGTGTTTAGGCAGATGAAAACACCCTCTTGTAACCACATAGATATGCCTGAAAATGTAGATTTGGTCCTCTTTCAAGAGAACTGCAGCTCATTAACTAAATACAGGAAGTGACCCCAAAACACAAGGGTGTTTGGGAATAAGGAGATGGATGTTAACATCTGATAGCCACTAGTTTCTCATACTTGGAAAGCCTAGCATAACAAAATGAAGTCTGGATTGATGCTCATATTCAGCTCTTTCTTCATGTGTTCTTACTAGTATGAACATCAGCGAAGGTAAATTGCAGCAAAGAGTGCAAACAACTCCATCATCCTTCGCTAAATAATAAAACTAAAACCAAAATCTCTAATCTGGCATGATAAAAAAATCTGCTTCTTCTGAGTTGTCATTACTTTTGTTTGCAAGCCCTGATTTGCTATAAACTGGGAACCTACAAACCTAGTACAACATTCCATAGAGCTAACATAGTACATTTGTAAATTCAGCTGGCAGTCATGCTGTTTAGCTTCTTAACTTCATCCTCCATTTATATAACTAGCATCACACTTCTCAGCACAATCCCTTGTTAACCGCAGACCCTGTTGAATCTGGAGATATCAACCCCAGTCCATAATATGGTACTCAGACACTTGTCATGCAGTAAATGAAGGCATCACTACATCCACTCTGGAAACAGTGGTGTATTTGTACACATTATGTAACTGCTGGATATCAGTGGAGTCTTGAAACAGCACTGTTAGTGCTCTGTTCTTTTCCTGTGTGCCAAAGCAAATGCCAGAGATCTATTTATTGTCCCCATTTATGTAATGTGGAAAATCCATTGTTCAAAATCACGTTTACAAATAGTCTACATGGCAGGCTCAGACTTCTGAATGAGAGGAAGTCCAAAGGCAGGTAACTGTGTTTGTGTGTGTGTGTGTGTGTGTGTGTGTGTGTGCATGCATCATTTTGATGAAAAGAAAATGTGTGATGTCACAATACAGACAGAGGAATGATGAAGGCTGTCCAGCAAATTGTGCTGCTGTAATATCTTTTGATACTTGAACACTAGTATATCCATATTAGTGTATATCCAGTTAGTGTCTTTAATGCAAACAGACAGGGAATGAAAGGCTTTTTTCCTCCAAACCATTAAAATTGACTTCCATAAGCCTAAGTATAGTGAAGCAAAAACACTTGTTTTTGAAAAGGCGTGTGTGTGTGTGTGTGTGTGTGTGTGTGTGTGTGTGTGAGAGAGAGAGAGAGAGAGAGAGAGAGAGAGAGAGAAATGGTTTCATATTCACCTGACTTGACCTTACATTTGCTAGAAAATGGTAACAGGATGCTGGAACCAATTTCTCAGAAACAAAAGCTCTCTTTTTGAATGTCCCTAGAGGGGGGGCTTGGTTAATGATCAGTAGAAAAGCCTTCAAAATTCCTGATACTCCTTTTTAAGAGGAAAAGGTTACACATGCATCAGTTTACTGATATTGTCGAAAATCAAATCTGGTTCAGCCAGTGTCGTCCACCTCTGATATGATGGTTTGATGACGTATACTCTAATATTACACTGGTTGCTTATGGGTAGGCTTTAACCTGAATTGATTATAATTAGACATTTTGTTTGTATTCCATGTCTTCTTACAGTGGAAAGTTGTGGTGGTCTAACTTCAGTTTCAGAGGCTTTTTTATTCTGGCAAGAATCAAATTCCTTAGGAAGTTTGGAAATGAAAGTGGTCAAAGATATGGAATATTGTCAAAACATACTGGCAAGTTATCGGCAAGTTGGATCCAAAAATATTGCTAAGAGCCCTCAAAAGCCTGAACCACAAAGCCTGGTAAATGCCGAATTTGGTACGCTTCTAAAAATCCTGAACCTCCCCTTTAAAAGTGTTATGCTCCGGGAATTAGTAGCTGTGTGACACTAGTGCTGTAAACAGTACTCTGTTCCCTATTAACCATATCACTCACTGACTGCCTCTATTCTCAGCTCTCAGGCAGATGGCCAAGTTTCCACCTAGCACAGAGCTGACTGTTTATTTCCTGTTGTGGTTGTTTATTTCCTGAGGTCAGCGGGTCAGGGCAGAGGTTAACAGGCTGCACAGCGCAGCTTACTTACGGTAGCTCCACTTTCTAATAGGCTTCTTTTCATTAGTTAAGCAGTATTAAGACTGTTGTGGCGCCAGAATTGTAAAGTGGTGATGTCACCAAGAACTGGACCAAATGATTACAGTAATTAACAGCATTTTAAAGGGATACTTTGACAGTGGATGCTGAATTTATAGTCCGTTGTCTGTTTTCTCTGGGCTCCTGTTACCATGCAGGGAAAAGGTCCTTTTGATGGTATTATGGGTTTAAGTTAGATTGATATATTAGTCTTTTAAACCTGCAGTGAAACTTGCCTACTCACACTACCAGTAGGTCACGTAGGTCTTTGCACCAGGGTCAGGTCTTCTTCCTGTTCCTCAAACTAGACTTAAAACTAAAGGTGATTTTGCATTTGGAACTATGGCAGCAAAACTCTTTTTGCAGTTAAGAGCTGTGGACTTTGTCATCACTTTTAAAAATCAGCTAATGACACATCTGCTCAGATTGGCCTTTGTTTAGTCTTTATAGGTTTTTCAGTCTGTCAGTTAGGGCTTTTGATGGAAATGTGTTCAGAGGCTTATCCACTCTGACAAGAATAAAATTCTGGGGAAAACACTGAATCCTTGTAATTAGTTTCTAGGGGAAATTGTAAACTTTGCCGAAAAGATATTGATTATTGGCACAAAATATTGGCTCTTGACGGCTTTAATCCAAAAATATCAGTATCGCTATTAACCTCCAAAATTCATATTCATCCAACGGGGTTTTGAAGTCTGATACATGGCTAACCAAGAAATGGCACATTAGCATTTTTATTGTTGTGAGTAATAACCAGCTGCAAGCTAAAGGTCATGAGGCTCTTCTGTTGAACCGTGTTCAGTGTTTATTGAAGTAGATTTTAGGATGTTGTTGTTTAACAGCTGTGAAACCGTGTAACGTTGTTTGTTGTTGGGCCACTGACCTCCAGGATTGTCACTAGTTAATAGGCTACAGTGGATCAGGACTTAGTGACTGAGCAGTACAGTGACATTAGAATTTCATTGAAAAGGGGCCAGCTGGTTATGTAACACCACCTCTGTGGAGACAGTGACCGGGTTAAAACCCTAGCCTCCACATCCAGTGGTGCTACCTCTCTGACCAACACCGGATTCGTTTTCTTGGAGCTTAGCATTTTAGCACTCAGACAGCTTACGCAGATGAAGATAAATTGGGTTTTAAGCCTCAGCTTCCTGTTGGTTGTGGTTTTAGAATGAGCAGTGTTGCACACAGCCTCTCTGACCCTGAAGATCCCATGGTGTCGTAGTTCACGACTAGAGCTCAAGAATGTTTTTTATATGCTAACCAGCCACCCAGTGTTAAAACCTATTGCTGACAGTTGCAGAACCCTATCGAGAAGGTTTCATTTGTCTCCTGGGAAGAAAAACATTTCCATATGTGACTGTACGTGTCATTGATTATGAATGAATCTGCCTGCATACTGACATTAAAGCTATCCTTGATTGACTGTTTTGATATTTGTAATACCATATATATTATTGTCCACTAATTTGAAATCTATGTATTCCAAAAGAATGGCCAAAATGCATCCTGAACTGATACTCTCACCTTTCACCTACAACGCATGCTGTTTGGTTATAATTTCTTAGTTTTTCTGTCTCCTCCTCCCTATTATCTTTCTTCTTCTAACCCACTAACCTTTGCCCCTCTATTCATTATTTAACCTGAATCTGTTGCCTCCCCACTCTCTCCCTGTGTTTAGCTAATGAAGCGTCATGGCCGAGCATCAGTAAGAGTGTGTCAGAGTGGAGGACCACCAGTCCAGAACAGGTATTGGCTGTTAGACATATTAGATAAAAATCCTTCTGTCTCCAAATAGTCAGCTTCAGATCTTTACTTTCACACTGACTCCCATTAAAGAGCTTCGGGGCTCTCAGAAATAATCCATATTGTAAAAGCAGGGCATTAAAACATTTTCAAGATATGATTTTGTCCCATGTGCGCTGAATTGTAGAACAGTATGTGAAGAGATAATAAAGCTAAGTGAAAGCTATAATCAGAATAGTCATTCTCTAAGTGGGATCCACCATTTGTCCTGAGATTATAGCTCTCTCTTGTTCTGTCTCTCTCCCTGGCTTTTTCTCTCTTTAGCGTCCTACTGGTTATGGTACCTACCCCAGTGCTGCCCACCAGGCGGCAGGGCATCACTGTGCTACCAGCTCCCTGCCCCGCTCTGCCCCTGGTACATTGGGTTGGCCTCGATCTGGTGCCGCCTCCTCCTCCTCTTCCTCATCATCATCTTCACAACAAATACAACAGCGCATCTCCGTCCCTCCAACTCCTAACCAAGGTAAATGAGGGACAAGTCCAATTTTTTGATGGATATTGAAAATAATTGATTTCCTGAGGATGGCCGTGTTGATCCATCCATCAGTCCATATGTCTGTTCAACACTTAACTCCAAGGCAACATATCTCCAAAACTATTGGTTGGATGGCCATGAAATTTGGTGAGCGCATTAATGTTCCCCAGAGGATCAACCCTGTCAGTTTTGGTTACCTTATGCCCTTTCTTGTATTACCACCCTCAGACCAAAATGTCAACCTTATGTCCCTTTCCCTCAAGCACCACCATCAGCCAAATATTTGGCTTGTACACAATATCTCACAATCAATTGGGAGTGTTACCATGAAATATGATGAGCACATTTATGCTCCCCAGAAGATGAACCCTGTCAGTTTTGGTTACCTTATGCCCTTTCTTGTATTACCACCCTCAGGCCAAAATGTCAACTTGTATACAAGAAATCCTGAAATCTAAGTAGTGGTTTGTCGTGATACTTGGTGAGTGCATTCATACTCCGCAAAGGAAGATTCCTCTTGATTTTAGTGACCCCATGACTTTTCCTTTAGCGCCACCTTTTGGCCAAAATGTCAAATTTGATACCTCAAAATCTGTTAGGCAGATTTTTATGACTTTTGATAGGAGCACAGTCCTACTGCTAAGAGCATTCAGTATGTCAATTTTGGTGTTACCATGACCTTTCCTTTAAGGTCACCATTAGGCCACGATGTCATATTATAAATAAAATGAAAATGAAAAATATTGATATTTTAAAGTCTATTGGGCAGATTTCCATGCATTTTCGTAAGAAGAACTTGCAAATATTTTGCCTACATTATGAATCCTCTGCTCAAAGTACTTCTACAAAGAAATCATCACCTTCAATCAAGTGTACTTAACCCATCATGCACCACACTAACAGGGCACCAGTGACAAAACCTGCCCTTGTTTTTTATAACATGGAGATACATGGTGATATCTCTGTCTCTGTACGCTTAGGTTCTACCACCAGCTCCCAGGCCTCTCCTCTGGCCCAGCCCCCTCAGACGGACCGGTCAGACCCTCCCCCAGCGGCGGCTGTGCGTCCCTACGTCCCGGAACATCCCTCTAGACCCCAGTCCCCCAGGAAGGGCCCCGCCACCATGAACAGCAGCTCCATCTACAGCATGTACCTCCAACACCCCCAGGCCAAAAACTATGGATCCCTCAGCAACAGGACTACTGTCAAAGCAGGTGACTAAGGAGTTTGCATCATCACATTTATTGTATAGTTGGTCAGTATTGCATTTCTGCAGTAATAACCATGTCTACCAGTCATTGGTATTGGCTGACTTTGGGAACCTTTTAATTTGTTTTTTTTTTATGTAACATTTGTATTTGTAATTTGTATTGTATTTCACAAATATCCATTAAAACATTTTTTGAACATAAATAATAAGAATAAACTGAATTTGTATACCAGTGTTTTAAACCAGAGATTATCAAGTGGTTTAAATCAAATTAAGGTGAATACAGTAGTCCTAAAATAAATAAAAACAAGTAAAATTATTATTATTATCATTATTATTATTGTTATTATTATCATTATCATTATTATTATTATTATTATTATCAGAAGTAGCAATAGTAGTAGTTTTTGTGTCCCTTGATGGTCTAAATTTGGGTCTTTTCCATGCTGACAATAATAAAATTTGGGGGAAACAGTAAATAATTTCATTATTTATGTATTAATACAACTGAATAAATTACACTTATAAAATTACACTTACAATTTATAAAAATGAGCATTACCACAAAATCGACTGTCGGCAGCTTCAATCCAAAAGTCTTGGTGTCATATTGGCCTTCAAAAACTGACATTTGAGTGTGGAATTTGTTGCTTTTCAGTGGTTCTACACTCATGAATATGTGAAAAATAGGTTTCAGTACAGGGCATTTTGCATCTAGATTATAAATACTGAAATTACTACTAATGCTACAATGTCCACAGGTGAAAAATGACTTTATTCTTCTGTTCCTGCCCCTTTCTCTCCACAGTCTATGGTAAACCCGTCCTCCCCACCTCCTCCACCTCTCCATCCCCTGTCCCGTTCCTCCAGGGGATAGGAGGAGGAGGAGGGAGAGGAGGAGGAGGAGAGGATGTTGTGGATAAAGACATGGGTGGAGGAGGAAGAGGAGGTGAGAGCGGAGAAGGGCAACTCCTGCCTCCTCCGAGCGTGGATAATATCCCTCGCCCCCTCAGCCCCACCAAGCTCACCCCAGTTGGTAGGTACCAGAGGAGTTATCAAACTCACCAGCATGCAGGGATGGATGCAGAAATTGCACACGTAGAAGTATTGTTACTTTGCTGATATTTTACAATCTTTTCCATGCAGTTCTTAAAGGACAAGAGTAAAACGTTCAAACTAGATTCTTTCAATTGGAAATTTAGAAATTAAAAAAGTGAATCATTTTCCTACTCTCATCTCTGCTGCCTGACCGTTCACAGGGAAGGGCTCCGCCACTGGTCAGTTTATGATGGTCCTGTTTCTGATGCTTTTATATCTGATGCTACTGTGTACTGGATGGATATGATTTAATGGATATTATTTAAAATGGAGCTAAAAAAGTACTTACGTAAAGGTAAAATTGCTCACTTTTAAAAAATACTAAAAGTGCACCAAAATGTAAATAGTTACTTCAACCTCTGCCAGCATGACGTTATGAAGCTGCGATTTGCCTTGCTGCGAGAAAATGTCAACAGGTGCCCTATGTTTCAGCTGAGTCAGTATTTAAAAGTTCTCATAGACTGTGCAGGCAGAGCTTAAAAAATGCATGTCACTTTACAACATGTAACATAGATGAGCTGCTTGCCTTTCAAAGCCAGTTTTCACCATGGGGTTTTACATCAGTAAAGGTGCTTAGCAGCTTAAAGAAGTTGCCTGTGATAAATATCTGGCAACAACTGAAGCTTAATTTCCCGAAACTAAGTACATTTTGTTTAGAGCTTGTTTATCTCTGTCTCAGATGTCCGAACAACCAAGGTGTGTGCCGACACATTCCAGTTACAGCCAGATGGAGCTGTACAGTAGCTCGCTAGGCCAAGAAGCTCACCACTGTAGTTGGATGTCAGAAGTAATTTTAAGATTTCCCTCTCTCCTCCAAAGCCCACTCCCCACTGCGTTACCAGAGCGATGCCGACCTGGAGGTCCTCCGTCGCCGCCTCAGCAACGCCCCGCGACCCCTGAAGAAACGTAGTTCCATCACTGAACCCGAGGGCCCCCAGGGGCCAAACATCCAGAAGCTACTGTACCAGAGGTCCGTGCATGTTTTAATCCGCCATAAAGACAAACATCAGAGAGACATTTCATGAATCAAGGTTGCCACAGTGGAGCTGATATTGATTTTTGTGTTGGTCTGCAGGTTCAACACGCTGGCTGGGGGCATGGAAGGAGGGGCAGGTAAGGCCTTGGGACATGATGATATGAACACATAGAAAAGCTGGTGACATGTCAGGCCTATAGAGGCTTTACATTCTGCTTGTCTCTGTATTCTGATTGATTCAACCTGCACTCACGAAATTTTGGGAAATGAGCATGGTTTCTTAAAATACAATGCTGTGTAGTCAGTGCACAAGAAAGTGAGAGAAATGTTCTTTTTGTCGCCCAATCTTAACCAAACCCTGATCTTGAAGGATAATCCAGTCGTTTTCAAGTTGGGCCTCATTTTTCTAGTTTTCACCATCATGCCAATCAATTCTGATCATTCCAAAGGCGCCAACCGCAGCTCAAGCAGTCCAACCCACAAAGCAAATAAAATACACCCTTTTAACACAACAGCACTCACACTGCAGGTCTACATGCTTTTAAAAAGCTGTGATTCATCATCATCGTTATTACATTTCAGTCATCATTGTCAATTTGATACTTTTTGATACTTTGGCTGCTGTTCATCTGCTGCGCTCATGTCATATCAGAAGAAGCTGAGGAAGAAGCATTTCAACTTGAAAGCATTCACAGCTTTAACCTGTTGGAATGCCTACGACCAAAATCAATAGTATTTATCAATTTAAAACTGCAGCCGAGATTGCTCAAGTTTTGTAAGTACCTTTTGATTGCATCATGTGAGTATAATTGATAATTAGGGCTGCTGGCATTGGAGGATTATCTGTGTTTACTGCTTGTATCGACACACTGCTGCAATTTGTGGTGCAAAGTGGGACACATTGGGGCTTGCAAAAAGTCTCACACCCTACTTGTAATCAGTACTAGCAGATGTTTTTTCCTGGCGGATCATACTTCAGAATTCAGTATGACACAGCGTCAGAGCACTTGAACATTCTACTTGCCAGTGCTAGGTAAAAATGACACGGCACATAGCTCAGCACAATCAAGTTTACTGCTTTGAAATGCTTTGAATACTTTTGGTTTGGACTGTTCAAGTTTCCTTTGGCCCCGTCTGGATTGGACTGCGATCAAATCGATTGGCGTGATGGCAGGAAATAGGAAAATAAGGTTCAGGTTGAAAATAACCTGAATTACTCCTTTACGCAAAATTTTCTTTCCCTCAGACTTAACCATTAGCTGAGCTTTTCACATGACAAACCAGAAAAAATGTGAAATCCATGCTGTTGTGATATAATCCTTTTAAGAATGAAAAGCATAATCTTCACGTTATTTGTGTCCACAACATGGAATCTGAGTTTATGCCATTTCAACCAGATGTATTGACTAATTTGATACAGTCTTTTGAGTATACAATAAGAAAAGAAGATTATATGGTTCAGTATGTGTCACAATGTTCCTCTTGTATATTGTTGGCATCATTTCACTCTTTCCCCCAGGCAACCCTTTCTACCAGCCTGGCTGCCTTCTGGGCGACATGGACAACATCCATTCGGCCAATGGGAATGTAGAGCCGGGCGAGAAGCACGTGACAGCGGCGGAGGGTGAAGGTCAAAACCTGAATTCCGACTCCCGCCGCTTGTCCCCTCCCGCCGTCGCCATAGAAACAGTCGCAGAGACGACGACGGCGACGACGACCTTGCCGGC
>OMKZ01051751.1:4449-19795 GCA_900302535.1 Neoniphon sammara | reverse complement strand
GGGAAACTCATCCTCAAACCCGCTGCCTTGCCGGGCGCGACGCTTCAAGCCGTCCCCAGTAAAACCTCTAGCACCGGCAGTGGTGTTAATTCGGCTACACAAAAGGTTGGCTGCTTTACGCTTTGCTTTTTAGCCATTTAGGCAGTGCAGGAAAGTGTGACAGGCAAATAGAATTTCATTCCTTCATTTTGAACATTGGCATTATAAGCAGTAGGTAACCAGGAGTGTCAGAGAATTAGTTGGAGTCACACAGGCAATAGATGTGACGAATATTCCTTTGTTCTTGGAATGAATATACATATGATAATCCCCAGTCATACAGGACTAATATTACCCAAGGACTTTCAGTGGCTTTTAAATGTGGAGATCATCTGTGATTTTAATCCCACGCCAAGCTATCCTGCTTGTAATTTTGTTAAGTAAAAAATCCAGCGCATATTAACTGCCGTATAATTAGTAATAAGTATACAGGATTTTTTCCCACTTCTTCTTCTTCTAGTGGCACAGTTTCTTGTCATGAAAGCTGGAGGATGTAGTGGAATCTGTAGTTGAGGATCTTGAATTCATTTGCAGCACACATCAGGAAATGACAAACTACAAAATCTTGATCTTATACTATATACCGGGCATTGGTGATTTCAGTAAATTTAACTTACGAATGCCTTTCACAAGTTTTGGGGGGTAATTCATTAAGTAATGAAGGTCCCCACATAGTACTAGTCCTTTGCAGATGAGGGAGAAAAACATTCACGTTCTGTTGTTAGTAACTACACATGTAATGCAGCTTGTTATGGGAGGTAGGTACTTTAATGCACCTCACTTTTAGTGTATATATGTGATTGAAGCCTCTTCCTAATCTGCTGTGTCAGTCACTTTTAGTGACCAGTATTAATATGGAGTTCAACATCTTTTACCCACTTTAGTTTGCCCCGTAAAAATTCTAAGGTAAAATGAGTCCAGGTCAAATGGCTGTTCAGCTATAAGTGTTTGATGCAAGGCTGCCTTCCCTCTCCTACGGCACAGTATAGACTTTTTTTTTGGTCCGTACAAATTCTTCATTGACGTTATTGATGTCCTGTGGCAGCTGCATATCATCGACTGAAAACTAATACTTACTGTACAGGATTTAAGAGTGATCATAGGAGAAACTATTTTTATCTACATGTCACTGTGGCTATTAAGTCTAAAGTTCACCCATCACTTTCACTATTTGACTAGCCAGCTTTTTTATATATAAAATAAGACATTTAAATTATATTGGATGACTTTATAAATTATGCGGTAGAGCAGGCGAGCCAGCCTCAGTTCTAGGTTTACCAGCATCTTGATGGTGGTGATACAGAAGGCACTTTTGAGGCAACATGCACTTGTTGCCTGTTGCTTACAGCAACACGCAACAACTTGAGAAACGGTCAAAACTATTCTCAAATGTTTACTAGTAAAAAAATTTATATGTAAACCATAGTTCACTATTGTCATTTGTTTACACAGGAACATAAGAAGTGATATCTTCTTCTTCATTGGTAGTTGCTCTTTGCCGACAATTTTCATTTAGTGCCCCTACCTGAAACGTGTGGCATTGCAGCAGATGTTTGCGTCATGTTACAAATTTTGGGCTGCACATTTTGCTATGCAACAACGCATCCTCAGCATTTGTGTATGCATTCCTGTCATAGACTATGTAACAGGCTTAAATATCTCGGGGCTAAAGTGTATTACATCAGTGAAAATTGGAAACTGCACACATGTGCACTGACCGTAATGAAAACAGAAGCAGTGTGTATCACAATACAGCTGTTAAAATTTAAAAAATCTTTCTTTATGTTCAAATTTGAGCAATTAAACCTGCAATTAATTGCAATTATTTTAATCGTTTGACAGCCCTAATTTAGATTAATTAATTATGTAAATAAGACATGTTAACCAAAAAAGTAAATTAACACATATAATTTAGACATCTGTTATGGCCACATTGTAAGTGATAGGCTTGTGTTCAATGAAAAAAAAGACATGCATTTGGAAAAACGTCTGAAGATTTTGAAATACCACAATTTATTGATTTCTAATGCGACCTTTTGATATTTGTATTCAATGCTTTACTCATGTGCCACAAAAATGTGATGTTTTTTGAGTTGCAGTATCTTAATTTGGGGCTTTTCCAAGCAAATATTGATATATGTGATTGTTTGTGCATAATTTGATTAACATTTTTAATTGATTGATAGCCCTATATAAATAGAACAGTGATGTGACCATTGTTGATCACTGTTGACCATCAGATTTCCTGATTGTGTTGCCAATTTTAAGTTCAGTTTAACTGAAAATTACATGTTTTGTTTCCCCCTTTGTTACAGAGAACTCCAGAAGAGACGGTTTCTGGCCGAGTGAAGAGGAAAAGGGGGGAGAATTCTGAAGTTAAAGAAGGTATGATTATACTTGAGACTGTTTAGGGTTAGACTGTTTCTGTTCTCTGCTCTGACAGCCACTTTTGTGTTTAATCAACCAACAATGTTGAGATCCTGTTCCAAAATCAAATAGGGCTGCTAATATGTTGAAACTGGCTTTTGGGATTTAGCAGTCAACAAGCTCAATAAACAAATAATCTCCCTTGCTGTCTGAACCAGAAAAAAACTTAAGAGAAACATATGATAGAGGCATCATGATTAGGCTGTTTTGTGCCACACGTGTGGTAATTTAACCTCTTTTCCTCTATCCTCAGCCTCCACTGACAACAGCACTACAGAAAAAGAAACTGAGCAGAATAAAGTGCTGGAGAGAAAGCTGAGGAAGAAAGAGCTACGGACAGTGAAGAGGTTCTTCTGTGACCTTTGCAACATTGGCTTCCACTGGCAAAGTGAATTACAGAAACATATGGTTATCCACAAGAAACCTTTTTCTTGTGACCAGTGTGACAAAAGTTTCCTGAAAAAGAAGTCCCTTGAAAATCACCTGCTGCGTCACAAGGGCAGCAAACAGCCACTGCCCTTCCCCTGCACGCAGTGTAAAAGATCATTCCGAAGAGAGCAGTCTCTGAAAAATCACCTCACACGTCATCAGCGGTGTAAACAGCCAAAACCATTTACCTGTGGTAAGTGTGACAAAAAATTCAGACTGGAGAAGTCTCTAGAGAACCACCTTATGCGTCACGAGGCACAGAAACAAACATTCAGTTGTCAGGTTTGCGACAAGACATTCAAGACCCCAGCCCACGTGAGGAATCACTTGGCTGTACACTCTGAGGAACGACCCTTTACCTGCGCAACCTGTGGCAAAGGGTTCAAGAGTAAAGACACTCTTCGCTTCCACCAGAAGGTTCACACGTCCACCAGAAAATACAAATGCCCAATGTGTGAGGAGAGCTTCAAATACGCCCACTCACTGACTGTGCACAAGAGGAAGCACACGGGCGACACTCCGTTTGTGTGTCCCGTGTGCAACAAGACATACAGGACCGGCACAGCTCTGAAAAAACACAGCCTGGTTCACACGGGGGAGAAACCGTTCACCTGTCACATCTGCGGAGCAAGGTTCAGCCTGAACAACAACCTCAAGAGACACATTCGCCTCCACACAGGGGAGAAGCCCTTCGTATGCAAGGACTGTGGCAAGAGCTTCTCGGACACCACCAAGCGGAAGTCGCACATGCTCGTTCATGGTGCCCGAAAGCCCTTTATGTGTGATCTGTGTGGCAAAACCTTCCTCTTCAACTGCAAGCTGCTGTTGCATCAAAAATTTGTGCATGGCAACAGGGACGAGCAAACAGATGGTGACCCGCGAGTAGTGCAGACCCAACGGCGGAACAAGTCCTCATCTCTGGTCAAATTGTTCAGCTGCAAGATCTGCCTGAAAGGTTTCAGCACAGCGTCGTCTCTTGAAATGCATGAAAAAGGTCACAAGGACCAAAAGCAGTACCACTGCAGCATTTGCGAAAAGTCTTTTCACAATGAATACTCATTTACCTGTCATCAGAAGATCCACTCTGGGGAGAAACCCTTTGTTTGTGATGTGTGTGGGAAGAGATTCGCTCAGGCCAGCAGTCTGAAGCAGCATGAGCGAATACACACTGGGGAGAAACCATATAAATGTGACCAGTGCGGCAAAGCCTTCAGATCAGACGGAAACCTTTACAGACACTTGAGAATCCACACGGGGAAAAAACCATTTGAGTGTGAACGATGTCACAAGAAGTTCAACCAATCAAATCAGCTCAAGTCCCACATGCAGGTCCACACCGGCGTGAAGCTGTACTCATGTGAGCGCTGTGGGCGGGGCTTCTCAGACTCCAGGCAGCACAAGAAACACAGCTGTGATGGGTCAAGTTCTGGAACATGATGGCACCTAAGTTAAGAGCAAGAGTTGTCTATTGATCCCCCGAAGGAGAAATTCAGGGTGACACAGCAGCAGCAGTTACAAGAATTACAATCTTATGCCTTGCAAAATAAATAAATAAATAAACTGTGAGCCATTTTAAGCTATTTTAAATCCCTCTAGTTTGTGGAATAGATTCCCACCATTTATTTTCACATGAAGGAATATCATGATAATCAAAGCTATACCAAATAAAGTGTGAACATACATCTCCCAGTACCATTATACAAAACACATTTTGAAATAGAATTGAAGTTTGTGACATAATTTTTTGACAAAAAAAATTCAATAATAAAACTATTAGGGAAATAATTAGAAAGAGTTTTTGACAATGGGACAGTACGTACTGTCCCATCAAAAAGGAGTGTTGCTTTTGAGAAATTTAGATAGAATCTATAGAACATTTATTTACATCTTACTGATACTGAACATTTTTGGAAAGATTTGGAAAATCACTTATTCAACAAATTTAGCACTAATATTTACATACAGAATGGTGATCTTATAAAATTTATTTTACTTCTCTAGTAATAACTATCAATGAATTACAAATCTCTTCATTACTTCAGGAAAATTCTTTATTCATAAATCTAAATTATTACATAAAACAACAACCACTGAATGTCATGATAGATATAGAAGGTGTAAGAAGTTTATTTTAAGAAATATGTAATGTAAAAATGCCTTCTATGTGCATTTTATTTTGCTTCGTAATTGAGTACATGTGCTATCTACACCAGTGTCAAGAATTGGACATTTATTTTGAAGTACGCTTTTACGCCTCGTCGGAATTACTTCCGTTTCCGGAGTTAGGCTCAAAGAGCTAACGCTAACTCCAGTTGTTTTCTTCTGCATTATTGTGATAGACACCGTCAAATTTTTAGGAGAAAATGACAGAAAATGAAGTGTTTTATTTACAAACTAAGTCCATCATAGAGGTCGTCATTGAGACTGCACTTGATGTAATCGTTAGTTTGAAGGAAGAGAAGTCCGCGAAGGCGCCAAGTATGAAATCTGAGGTGAGTTAATGATTTAGATGGTGGGGGGAAAATAAGTCTCAGCGCACAGTGAAACTCGGCTTTTATTAAGAAAACCTGTAGAGAGAGGAGATAGGTCGTCAGCAGGAGCTCAAATAAGAGGTCAGCGTAACAAACATGGCGGCTTGTATATTAGCTTGATGAGAATAAAAAGTTGAGACGGACATGCAAAAAATCTCAAAAGGGGCGGTATGTTTAAGTGTTACATTACAGAGTAGTTAGGACTATTCAGATAGTCAGATTTTTGGTGTGTCCAAGTGCTTCTATCATGGATGAATTATAGTTTCAACGCCAACTGTTAGTTTCAGCTAGCTACTTTTATTGTTGTAGCCCTGTGGCTGTTGGAAAACGACTTACAGGCTGAATTACCGCCATCTATTGGTGTGGATCTGTTAGCATAAGAAATCTAGTTCGCATGCGATTTCAAACTACAGCGACGTTGTCTTTCGGTGGTATTTTCAGAATCGTCTTTATGTTAAGTCAGGCTGTCAAAACCTTGTGCGTTGGGGTGTTGAGAGTCTGCATGTTTTCATTCTAGCCCCAGATACATCAGGTGATTTCACTGATAGACACCTTCATGAAGGTGTCTAGGTGTCTGGCTGCAGCCAGAGAGGACTAGTGAACTACTAGTGCAATTAGCTGCTGTAGTCTTTGACTGGAATTTAAACCTGAATAACCCAGCCTTCGTTTTGTTATCACAGTCTATTCCCCCGTGCGTTAATTTTGAGTGAAAAAAACCTTCAAAATGTTATTAATTACATGAATAACTAATTGTTGCCACATCATTAGTGTTATTGCTTTATTACCTTCAAATATGTAATACAACCCCTAATGTTATAGTGATGTTATTACTTTGTCCAGCACTTTACTTCCTTTCTATATTTTATTTCTTATTTAACGGGTCATTTTATTACATTTTGACAAGCTGCTATACTATCCAAGATATATTGCATCATGTGTTGCAACAAACCAGGTACCCTGAATCAATTCAGTTGAATCATTTTAAGACACTTGGTGATAACTGTGTTCTTCTAATCCTCCACAGACAGATTTTGCCAGAATGATTCAAACACTGGTAAGGGAGGCGACACGACAGATAAACAGCGTATTCACCCAGCTCTCCTCAAAGCTGCAGAGTGAAAATGAGACTCTGAAGGCCCAGGTGGCTCAGCTGGATGACGAGCTGAAGATCATCACTGACAAGTTTGAAAATGCCAGCAAATGGAGGGAAAACGTTCTTAATGGCTGCCCGGTCCTTTTTGAAGAGAGCGGGTTAATCTTCACGTTGAAGCTGTTTGGAAGGTTAACAGGGAGGACTGGCACAGAAAATGATGCAGTCACGGTTTTACCTCCTGCTGGGTTGCATAGCCAACCTATCACTGGTGTGTTTCCCAGGATAGTAAATTCTCCTAATGTGATAATTGCATATGTGAGCTTATGTCAGCTGAGTATGAGATCAGTCATAGTTAGGTGGATAAATCTGCTCGCTACTTGTAACATAAATATGATGATGGTACAAATAATGATAATTCACTGTACATACAGATCCAGCAGTGTCCAGTAGTAACTGATTTATTACAATTTACACAGATGCAGAAAGGAACAAAAATGAGTTGAATTGTGAAGATAAATGTTCCTTGGACAGTAGTATAGGTAAGATTTCTTACTATCCAACAAACTATTTTGCCTGTGAATCCTGAGCAAATTTTGCACAAACTCCCACCCAATGTGTTATTTCTATGAAAACTGAAGTATTTGTGTTCTTTATCCTCACTGTCATGGCTCAGACCAGGTACAGGTGAAAACTGAGGTGAAGTCTGAAGCTGAAATGTCCCCAGTCAGTGGAGAAGGTAAGTTTTCAAAACACATTAAAAATGTAAAAAATGATCAAATGGTTACAAAGAGACTTCTGCAAACTTCTGAATTCATCATTGATACTTTGGGATATTGATCGTTATCAGCCTTGCCACATAATTTTGTGATCATCAATAGCTCATGCATGGTTTATGAATAATAAATAGATATCTGGTAACTGTGTCTAGTGAATATGAAGACTTGCAGACTGGCCCTGGCCTTTTTTTTTTAATTGTAAGAAAAAAAATAGGAAAACGTTAAAGATAAAATACATAATATAAAACTTCTTTAGATTGTTGACAGGAAACAAGATATTTAAATTCTCATTTAGTCCGAGTGGCTTTACTGTGTTTTTCGTCTTTTTTTCCTCCTCCTATGTTGAATGATTTTGACTGTAGTGTCAAACCTTTCAGCCCTTGTGCCAAAAAAAGAAAAAAAAAAGTGAGCTCTTGTGCCTTCATTGGCTAGGCTGTCCAGAGACCTTCTGCTGGAATTGTGTTAATTTTAATTTTGCCATTAAAATTCCTACTTCTGCATCAGTGCTACAGGTATACTGTTTGACAAACATTTTTGTAAGACCACCTAACCACAGGCATTCTGGATATATAGTATGTGATATATTTTTTTGTTTTTATGTTCCACTCACTTCTAGACCCTGCAGAAGATTGTACCACCATTGAAAACACAGAATCCAAAGAGACTGACGACCAAAATACGCAGGAAGTGGTTTTCAGGAAAAAGGGGAACTCATTTATTTGTGACGTGTGCGACAAGAGCTTTAACCGGCGGTTCCACCTGATGAAGCACATGAACACTCACAGAGAGCAGAGGACTCACGCTTGCGACCAGTGTCCAAGAAAATTCAGTGATGAATCGGCGCTTGAACACCACTTACTGCGCCACGAGGAGAAGAAGTACACCACTTTTGAGTGCCAACTCTGCGAGAGGGTGTTCAAAACAAAAATGCACCTCAAAAGTCATCAGCTCGTCCATTCAGATGAAAGGCCGTTCAGCTGCTCCACCTGCAGGAAGACGTTCAAAACAAAACACAGCCTGCAGGCCCACCAGGTGGTTCACGCTGTGGAATATCCACACAAGTGCACAGAGTGCGGAGAGACTTTCCGGTACGCCTTCACCCTGCAGTGCCATAAAAGTGTTCACACTGGTGAACATCCTTACAAGTGCACGATATGTGGCAAGGCCTTCGCAAACAGGAAGTCCATCAGGAGCCACCAAGTGGTCCACAAAGGAAAGAAGTTTATATGTGAGACGTGCGGAGCGTGCTTCACGTTTCACCACAACCTGATGAGACACATTCGCATTCACACGGGCGAAAAGCCGTTCAAATGCACGGTTTGTGACAAGAGCTTCATCCAGGACAACAAGCTGAAAGCCCACATGCTCCTTCACGGCGCCTCAAAGCCATTCATGTGCGACCTGTGTGGAAAGACTTTCCTGTACAACTGCGACCTGCAGAAACACCAAAAACTGAGGCACGACGAGACACGTGGGCAGGTCGCCCGAAAACGCACAAGAAGGCAAATTATTGAACGTGAACGAGGCAAACATAAACAAGCCAGCCGAGAGCGAGGCAACCGCAGAATAATCTATCGGAAAGACAAAACGACAGTGGACTTGACGCCGTTCAGTTGCAAGACTTGCCGGAAGCGCTTTGACACAGCCAGTGCGTTGAAAAGACACGAGGCCATTCACACAGATCAGAGGCAGTACAGCTGCCACGAGTGCGGAAAGTCTTTCTTTTACAAAGTCAGCTATGACTACCACTGCAGGGTCCACTCGGGAGAAAGGCCGTACGCCTGCGAAGTGTGCGGGAAAAGGTTCATCATTCTCCAAGCTCTTAAGTCCCATGAACTGCAGCACTCCGGGGAAAAACCTTTTAAATGTGATGAGTGCGGCAGGGCCTTCACGATCTACACTAACTACCTCAGGCATTTTCGGATCCACACGGGGGAGAAGCCCTACGAGTGTGAAGTTTGCGGTGTGAGGTTCAGGCAGCTTGTACACGTTAAGTTTCACATGCAGGTCCATACCGGGGAGAGGCCGTATTCCTGCAGCAAGTGTGGACGAGGCTTTTCCGATTCAAGGCAGCTCAAAAAACACTGCTGTGATGACCAGTCTCAGAAATCATCGAAGACTTGTGACATGACCTCAAATAGCACCTGATGATCATGATAATGTGGTAGTGTTTGCTCTGTTTTCATTCAGCAGTGGTGCAGCACTACAGCAAGGAAATTATCAGTGGGAGATCATAGTGTAAATCACTAATTTATGTGGGATCAAGTGTTCATATAATAATAATGATAATAATTTAAACTTTGCAACTTGCACTGGAACCAAAAGGAACAAATGTGGAGCCACAACGGAGCATCGCTGCTACACAATATTACATAGGAAACACAAATGTTGATTGACCTACTTGAAAGTTGATGCAATGTTCTGAGAAATGCTCCGTGAAATAAATGTTTGCTTGAAAAATTGAATCATGGTCAATCTTACACTGAACTTGGCTTAATATGGTTTACTTACATGTCTATGGAAACTTCTCAATAATAAAATGGCATCTAGAATATTAACAGCAAAATGACGCTTTGTAATAAAGAAAGCTTAAAACATCTAATTTCACACTTTTTGGGAATCGTGGATATTTCACAAAAACACCAGCAAATCAACCAGAGTACAGAGGTAAAGATCATGCTAATATCCTGGTGATACTGATTGGAGTCTGTGAAGCAAAACATGTTGATGATTACTATCAGCCCAGACATTATGAATGGGAAATGGTATTGATTACAGCTGTTAAATTTAGTAAGTTGGAGTGAAATTGTGGTTAGAATATGTCAACGGTCCATCTAAAATGCCAAAGAATTCATGGTTCGGTTTTGAATTGGAAGTTAAAATATTTCTGTATACTTTAAATATTGCCTTAGTATTTGATCCAAAAGAATGCTCGCAATCATAAAGATCATACTAACAAAAATGAATGATTCCTAATTTACTTGAAACCATTCATTTTATCACGTATCCAAGTTATGACACGGTGGCTTTTAATTTGAAAGGGGAAAAAGAGACGCTCAGAATCGAGACAGCCTACGTTAGATGATCAGAGTGCGTCGGTTACAAAATCCGTGAATCAGAGTGGGTCTTTACGGACTTTTACCGTGAATCTCCGAACAAAACAATATGTCGGTTTGTAATGAAGCATTTCGGTCGCAGACAGCATCCATCCTGTCAGTGTTCGCCGAGGAAATATTCAGATTATTTGAGGTGTCTCGCAGTGAGACGTCTTGTAAAGAAGAGCGTCTTGGTTTGGTGGTGCAGCTGCTGGTGAGAGAAACGGTTCGCAAACTGTGCAGCCTGTTCGTGGCCTGTTGTTCTGTTGTACAACTTGAAAAGAAAACACTGAAGAACAAAATCGACAAGCCTGATAAACTGATAGAGAGTATACACACAGTGAGTGATCGAATTACTTATATTTACTTTAGCTCGCTAGCATTTTAGCTGACGGAACTTGTGACGTCACACGAGCGCGTGTGCCAGTTATGTTTGATAAATAATTCCTCAAGTAACAACCAGCTGAAATAATTCAGAGCAGAACCGCTTAGAAACTTCTCCAGGGGTCACATAAATCCATTTAAACTCATAAATAATGTTACTCCCTCTGGGGCATTCGTGAGACTGAGGTTTAATTCGGAATCTAAAAGTGTTTCTGCACAAGTGCCACCGAAACGTGCTTGTATTTTGTGATTGTGAGTTTGGGACAATATTTCTGACTGGTTATTAACCAGGATGGTTTATGGGGAACGATTAACCAGAAAGAATGTCTATTTTTGGTATTTTCCTGAAAGAAAAAAAATTACAGTTTCTGCTTAATATTGTATATACAGTATTTAATATTGTGCATATATATATTTGCACTTGCTCAGTTCTGGACACTGCCACTCTGTAATTTATTTCCATGTTTGTGTCTTGGGTATCAGTAAAGGAAAATAAAAATAATTACTCAAGTAAAAGAGAAATAACTTGGATAGAAGTAACGTCATTATACTCAAAACCTTGAGCCTTCTACATACTCTCAGCTAGCTAAAATACAGTATTAAGATATTCTATCATATGTGCCCGTCTTCAACTTTTTTGTTCTTTTCATACTTTTTAAAAACTTTCACCCTCATTACCGAGGTTCTGAACAGCTACAAGAACATTATATTCACTTTCCGTTTCTCATTATTCAGGCTGATGTCCCATCCTTGCCAGGAGAGGCAGTATCAAGTATCTGTACAGGTGAGGGTGCATGGTAATAACTTTTTGAATCAGGGCTGGTCTGTTAACTGTTGACTGACCCCATAATGCTAAAACAAAAGAACAATAATAATAAATAGTTTTCCCTCTTTTGGTACCACAGATGAGGATAGTGAATCTGAGAAGAGTCCAGTGCAGGAATGGGAAACTGTCTCAGAGGAAACAGTGGAGAACAGAGAGGCCATTCAGAAGGCAGAGGTGGAAAACACAGCACGCACATCAACACATTCCAACATCAGCCCTGAAAACATCAGCAAAAACCTCTCAGAGATCACGGTGAACAGGAGGGGCGGGTATGAGAAAGCAGAGAAAGGAGGCCGACCAGCAGATGGAGCTGCAGCTTGTGAGGACGGGACTGAAGTGGGAAAAGACTCTCACAACAAACAGATCACTCAGAGACGCAGGAAGTTCAAATGCCAAGAGTGTGGTGGGAGTTTCCAACACCACAGCATCAACACAGGAGATGAACCTCTCACCTGCAGTCAGTGCAGGAGGACCTTTTCACCTGAAACGTCCTTGGACAAACTCCTCCTCACAGACTCAAAGGTAAGGCTCCTACTAATGATTATTTTCATTTCAATTTTTTGATTAATCAATTAATCTATTTGTCTGTAAAATGTCAAGAATGACAAATGGTCCACAGAAAACACCAGAGTCCCAAGTGATGTCTTCCTTAGTCATTAAAAAACACCAAGTATTAATGAAACAATGATATGAATGGAGAAAAGGAAGACATTCATAGCATTTCAGTGATCTTAATGACACTGGAATCAGATGTTTGGGATTCTTACTTGTCAGTGACTAACATGATTAATCAATCATCAGTATAATTGCTTAATTTTCTGTCATTAAACTAATTGACTATTCATTTCAGCACAGGAAAGCTGGTTCTTTCAGCTGTGAGTCCTGTGGGAAGGCTTTCCACAGCAAGAGTTCGCTGGAGACCCACAAGCTTGTCCATGCCAAAGCCAAGCCGTTCAGCTGCCAGACCTGCGGTACAGGTTTCACCAGCAGAAGCAGCCTGCTGGTTCACCAGAGGGTGCACACGGGGGAGAAACCATTTCGATGCTCCACCTGCAACAAAACTTTCTCCCAAGCCAGCTACCTTAGCATACATAAGCGGACTCACTTTTCGGACAAGCCGTTTCCCTGCAGCCAGTGCAGTAAGGCCTTCATCACCAAGCGGGCTCTGCAGTTCCATGAGGTGGTTCACACTGGTCTAAAGGCGTTTGAATGTGAGGTGTGCGGCCGAAAATTTGGCCATTACGTGAACCTGAAAAGACACAAGCTGATCCACTCGGGGACAAAACCCTACTTGTGCAATGTGTGCGGCAAAAGCTTCAACCAGTCCAACATCCTGAAGGGCCACATGCAGGTGCACGCTGGCAGCAAGCCCTTCATGTGTGACGTCTGCGGCAAAGCATTCGTCTACAACTACGCACTGAGGAAACACCAGAAGCGCCACCTGGAGGACAGAGAGTGTAAACGCCAGCGCTGTGAGACCTGCGGAAAGGAGTTCAGCTCTGCATCAGCTCTCCGAGCTCATCAGCTCTTCCACACTGGGCAAAAACCTTTCGAGTGCAACAGCTGTGGGAAGGCCTTCACCCAGAAATACTCCCTTGCTGTTCACCAGAAGGCTCACACACAGGAGAAACCTCACGTCTGCAGTGTGTGTGGAAAGGTTTTTAGCCTGGCTGGCAGCCTCAAGCTCCACGAGAGGTGCGTAAGTGGTGTATGTTATGTTTCAAACAGTTATTTTAATTTATGTCAAGTGCATTTTACTGCAATATTTACTTCCTTTTTTGCATTTGGGCTAGCATATATGCAAATATTGCAGTCTTTCATCAATAGTGAACATTAACAAGTCTTTTGCTTTCTTTGATGTTGAATGTGTAGTAATTTAGAAGTAATGTTCAATTAAATAGATTAAATGGCATCTATACCAGTGCTGTAAACAATTAGCACATTAAATGATTAGTCCATTTACAGAAAAATGAATCTAATGACTAATCGTTTCAGTCATTTATCAAGTAAAAATCATCAGGTTTTCTTGTCAGTTAAATGTATTTGAATAGAAGGCTGGACTGAAGCCTTTTGGTGTGCAGGAGAGTACTTTAATCTTTGTGTTGACCTGACTGTTATCACTGTATTATAATACTATTTCCAAGGACCCACACAGGGGAGAAGCCGTTTGCATGCCAGACGTGCGGGATGATGTTCAGCATCAGCGGGAACCTGAGCAGACACATGCGCGTGCACACAGGGGAGAAGCCTTTCAGCTGCGAGCTGTGCGGCAAGCAGTTCAGTCAGGCCGGCAACATGAAAACACACATGCAGGTCCACCTTGGAGAGAGACTGTATCAGTGTCACAAGTGCTCCAAGACCTTCGCCTACCCAAGGAACTTCAGAGAGCACATTTGTGCCATCAGTGACAAGTCATGATGCAAGTTAATGAGATAGAACAACTTTAGATTGAACCTTCACATGAAAAATAGCAATAGTTCAAGACAGGTGTCAGTGCACATATTCTGTCTTTTGCTTCAGCTTTAAAGAACTTGCAAACTATTCATTTTGAACAAAACTCAGCTGAATTAAGAGGAGCCTTTCCTCACTAAATCGTCTCATTTTTGTCTTGTTCTGTATCAAGGAATTGTAGCATTTTCTATGAAGTAACGTGGCTTGTTGATATCTGGATCAGAAGCCACTCATTGAAATTAACCAAGGTTTTACTATGCTAAGCATGTTAAGCACTTTTTTCCTTCGGCGGAAAGTGAAGTCATGGTTTCTAAACCGTGGTTACATATATTATGGTTTAACCACTGTTTTTCTACATAAGCTTCACTAACAACTTACCAATCGTATTTTAACGTATTATATACGTTAAAAAAACGTAGTACTATGGTTAGGACAGTTACTATAACGTACCATAGTATAACCATGGAAGTACCATTGTTAGGTCTGAAGAATAATAATTACCGTAAAGTACCATGGTAAAGCCGTGGTTATTACATAAAAACCACAGGGAACCATAATGTATTTTTGTAAGGGGAGAATTTGATATAAAATGCTTAATTTTATACTGTACCTCAATTCTTGAAAAGCTGTTAACATATGTTGTAATAAATGAAAGCTGCTATTTTTCCGTTAGAAATGTGGAAATTTATTTATTTATTTTTGTTACTGTGAGCAACAATCACACCATTCATTCATTCATTCATTTTCAAGACAACTACAAAGCGTGTTTTTATTTTGAAGAGGACGTTTCGTGAACCGGAAGAAGAAATGCTGACCGTGTTGCGAGCGGTACGAATTGTTTCCCTTGTCGTAATGGTCATGTTCTGGTGCCGACGCTAGTTGCAGCAACAAATATCGAGCCAAAATTGCAAAATTTGTTAAAGCTATTGTTTTGTCGGGATGTCGGCGCTGGAGGAGCAAGTGGGCTCCATTTTGGAGTTAATGGTCAATGCGACTGTCGCAGAAATGACCAAAGTTATCGGCAGGTCCGAGTCAACGGGTCCAGAAGTGCCGGGTCCGACCGAAAACACACACAGATCCTCGGATGAGAAGGTAAGTTAAAATGGTAACACCTGAAATGTTCGTTGCAATTTGTTTTGGTCCCGGCTGGGCATCCTCTCTGTGTTGTGGCTCCCTCCTTGTCTGGCGTCTAGACAACCAGCTGATCATAGAAATAGACTAGCTAGCTAGCTAGTTAGCTTTGAACGACTAAACACAACGGGCTAAGTTTTGGCTCTGTGGGAATATTTGTTGTT
>OMKZ01051742.1:0-11682 GCA_900302535.1 Neoniphon sammara | reverse complement strand
AAAGCGTTTCAGGTTATGTAAACACCCTCTGACAGCCATGTTGGAGGTCCTCAGCTCTTGGTTTCCAACATAAATTAGCAATGCGTTTTTAAATCTACTTAGATGACAAAGCTGTGTGAGACATGGAGTCAATTGTTCACATCTGTTGCCATCATCTTCATAATTTCCCATCACTGATGAGGAACTGATCATTTCAATCTGATTTAGTGTTTAGATGTCAGCTTGTCAGCTAGCTAACCACTGTATCTGCTTAGCTAACCATCACTATCTTGTTGGCGTGCTAATGTAGCTAGTAGCAGCTAACGTTAGCATGCTAACAGTAAGTTGATTAGCCTGCTGGCTAGTTAGCTAGCTAACAGTTTGTTCAGGTTAACTGGGCTGACTCTTGTCAAGCTCCAACTCTTCATGTTTTGGAGTAGAGACTAGGGCTAAAGACAAGACAGTTTACTGTGTCACAGTAAGCTACATTTGGAAACTAATCTACCTTATCACACTGTTCACGTTTACTTACATTGTTAACGTTACACCAAACATCTTTTTCAAGCAGCTTTTCTTTTTTTGCCAGTTTATTATGTATTTAACCGATTTGCTGGTTGACTTCCACGATGGCAGCAGCCGTGGCTGTTTGGAGATTTGGTGCCGCAGCAAAGCCTTCATCATAGTAGCCATCAATTAGTTAATTAACTGACAGCTGACATGAACCCCAGGCAGGCAGCCAGTCTCACCTCCATGTTTGGTTTGAATCTGTCCTCAAACACTGAGACAGCAGCCGCAGCTCCTGAACCTGCAACCACAATCACACAGCATTTTTTTGTTGTTTACTAAAGCTTCACTGAATAAGCTTTTCTCAAAATCTCACAACATAATACAGCATGTTCCAGCGCTGAAACGATTAGTGGAAGAATCTATTAGTCAATAAACAAAAAATGTAATTACAATTTTGATGATTGTTTAAAACACACACACACCCATGGTGAGGAAGGGCAGTTTGTCATAGGAGCCATGTGGGTAAACACTGTAGAGATGAGCTCCTGTCACATCAACCCCTCCGATGATCAGAGATGAACCCATGTGACCCTGGTATCTGAAACACAAAGATGAGATCAGTACTCTGCTGCTCGCTCTCTCTCTCTCTCTCTCTGGTGCTAACTCTGCCAGGATTTAGAGCTCAATTCCCAATGAAGCGACCCATGCTAAACCTGTCTGCAACTAATGTAAGGATGGCATCCTTACTTCATTATTCAGGTGAAACTTTAATAATACATTCAAAACTAAATAGAACATAGATTTATAATCTAGTAAAGGCTGTATATAAACAAACACAACTGACATATTCAAAATTAGACCACATTAAATAGAACATGAATAAAAAGTTCAGGAAAATTTGCTTGCAAAATAACTGCCTGATATAAAATATGGAGAATATAGCTACCAAAAACATGAGATATATGCAGTGTGTGGAAAATCATAAAAATATCAGTGCATATGTATAATGTGATGACAAGACTTTGTGAACATGAAGAAAATATCTGTAAAAAAAACGTGCAGGTTGGGTGTCAAACGCCCTGACATCACACAAAAGCAAGCAGCATATAATCTGCAAACACACACAGATTGTGTTCATGCTGCTCACACTAGTCTCCGATACTTGCATCTTATATGCCTCTGTCTCTCACCTGAAGAGCATCTGTTTCAGCTGTCTGGTTACCATGGCGACCATAGGAGGTCGCCCGGTGTTGAGCGTGTGCAGCTCCACGTTGGATGACATCATCTGGGTGGTCATCTCTGCGTCCGCGGCCACGCCGGCTCCACAGCAGCTGCAACACACACAGCAGATGGCGTCATTAGTCAAACAGTAAATGAATGGAAGCAACTGTAATTTACTATTAAAGGTCTACTTTAAAGGGATGGTAAACCCAGTTAAAAATTGGATTTTCTTATTTAGTGGTATTCTTGAGTGCTATCGTCATCCTCCACCAATATGTGAGAGTTCCTAAAAGTCAGTAAGTGTAATAAAGTTGAGTTAGAGTAGTTTGTACTCACTATATTTTGGGAGCGATGTAGTGGATCTTCATGCAGTTCTTGTCGGCCACCACCATGTCGTCTGTCGCTCTGGTGTCGGCGCCCAGGATCACCCCGTCCTGACAGACAGGACAGGACATGCTGACACCTTCCACACCTCATTTACTGGACATCAAGCAGCTCTAAGAGTAACCAGACTCAGCAAGGGGGCTGATGGGAAATGTGGTCTTAATGTGGAGAAGCGCTGACAATACCACTGCTGAGAGGGAGGCTGACCGTTGTCTGTGACATGATCTCACTGGTTTGAAGAGATTAAACCAAAGTATCCCAGCTGATTTGACAACAATTAGAAACTGAACACATGGCACCTTTAAAACCCCTGCTCTCACCTTGAACAGAAGTCCTGCGATGGTCGTCCCGGTCTTTCTGGCATTGGGAGCCTTGCAGCCGACCTCTGACAAATTGGACTCCAACACTGCATTTCTATGAATGATGGACAAATACACACATACATCCATACAGATACTTATGTCTCTGTTGATTTCTTGTCATATTATTCCTTACATTGCAGATCCCTCTAATATTTATTCTCCAATAGAAATCCGACATGAAACATCATAACTGCAGCCAAGCAGTTTTGTTAGAAATCTCATAAAGACACTACAGAGACATCACAGAATAACTACAAGCCCCTACAAGAATATTATAGGAATATTACGGTAATACCATAGGAAATTAAAACACTACCACACGTTATGACATGTTTGTTTGGTACAGACCCCAGTAAAAATCACATCAACATCATTTTATTATTTTTTCTCAATGAAAATGAAAACTAATGCAAATAGTATCATTCCCGATAAAGTCATATATATATCTGTCAAAATAAGTAGCACAAAGTACCACAGACACACTGAGGAAAGTTAAAGTGAGACCACAGGAGATCAACAGTCACATAAAGTTGGATAAGACCATTATAGGATCACCATAGAGGCACTACAGGCCGCTATAGCAATATTAATGGATTATTATAATGAAAATATTACTGTGACACAGGCTAAGCTGCAGCCGGTAGTTGTGGAGGCCTAATGCTCACTTGTCACAGTGGACTGATTCTGACTTACCTGCGACAGTTTTCAAAGGAAAATCCTCCACCCTGCACCTCACAGGCCTTCAGACTGTTCAGCATCTTCAGGAAAAAGCTGAATGTAATAAAGTTTTGCTGCTGATGGATGTTTCAGACTGACATGGAGCTGAGAGTCTCTCCTGCCTCAGTGTGTCAGCGTTTTCTACTTTCATTTTCACTTTACTTCAGATGGCCTCGACCTGCACTGTAAAAAAAAAAGTGCGATTCAACAACTACTTTGGTCCCATTTGCAGTTTTAAAGTTATTTTTATTAAAACGAGTCAGAGATTCTGTAAAAGCTGTGAGATTTTCGCCTCGCTGCAGTTTGATTTGCTTCAGGACTTTTCAAGACACAAAAGTCTGACGTCTTGAAAGCAACAGCAGACCTCTGCACTTGTGTGAGGAAAATTTAACTTAAAAATTCAGGAAAATTCATTTAACAAATTGATTTACATTGGAAACCAGCGGCAATATCTGAGCCCGCTGGTTGGATTTTTTTCAAGTCCTCAAAACAGAATTTAAGACCCTTATAGCAGCTTATTTTACTTAACGTCTTTTTTTTTGCAGTGTATTAAAATTTGACAAACAGTCGAAATGGATTCTGGTTGTCAGCGCCTAAAATGTCGGCTCAGGTGACAAGTTTCCGAGCCAAAAATAATATTAATTAAAAACAAAACAAAACAAAACATGAGTTTAGGGTTGTAAGATACTGAAGGAAAACCTCGTGTAAAATGCAAGGAATCTCTGTAGTTTGTAGTCACGTTGGATGGACCGATGATGATAAAATAAATAAATAAAATAAAATAAAATAAAACTAGAAGACAAAGATGTTGCAGTCTGAATAATATGACGATAAATAGTAAATAAAGGGGAAATCTTTATTTTGTGTATTTTTTTCTTTCAACCGCTGGGTTCATCCTCAGTGAAGAAGGAAGTAGGATGAAGTTAGTGGCTGTAATAAGTGAGAGCAGAGCGCCCTCTGCCGGGTAATTCAGATGATAAAAAGACTCACAGCTCCACTTTATTTTTCACACAACACGCAGGTCACATTTCACTGTTTAACCTGCAACACAAGTGCTAATTCGTTGTAATGCTGTTTGGTTTTTATCCCACAAAACTTGGCTTCCTGAACAGGGTTTATTCCCTTTTGCCAGGTGTTTTTACTGGCTTTCATTGACTTTGATGGTCATAACTCTCAGTCTTGCCTCTATCAAATGTCCATATGGACATTTGTATGTAGAATCAGATACTATCTATTTGTATATGTGTTATATTTACATCAGGCATTTTATGGCCAAGAAAGCTATTAAATGTTATTTATCTTATGTTATTTAGCTTATGAATATATTAATTTATGGGAATAAAACCTCATGATGAGTATCTTAAAATTTATAGAAACTACAGGTTGCAAAGGTTTTATCTATTGAAATACAGTTGTTCCTGTGTTGTCTCAATGCTCAAACACCACCTATGAATAGTAATGAGTGCTTTAATTTGTATATATGCAGATTTTTTTTTTCCATACAGCCTCATTCAATAAATCCTGGAATAACTGATCAATAAAAGTACTGATAAAGTACTCCTTAATTCACTGAAATGAATGCAAGTAGAGGCACAATGTGCTGTAGAGTGAATAAAAGTAAATAAAACACTCATATGGACTTTAAATCACTGACTAACAAATGAACAAAAGTGACAAATTAACTTTTTTTTAAAGTATTTATACCAACATCATTTTCAATTATTTTATTACTGTTTCCTTGATAAGGGCGACAAAAATGGAAAATAAACACAATGAAAGCATGTACAAAAAGACGACGAGTCGACACAGGAGACGCACTGAGAGGACGGAGGTCGGTAGCAGAACCAAGTCAAGTACGAACAAAAATCTCCGTTAGCTCTTCTCCACGGCCGCATCAGCACAGCGGGCACAGAGGAGACTTTACAGCTTCTAATGAGGGAGGCTGCAATGCTGCACTGCAGGGCTGCTGAAGCACGTTTGGTCCTCATCAAACTGTTTTCTGGTGGCTCAACAGAGGGTTCAGATCCTCTGCTGAGTCTGTTTAGATCCGGTTTGTTCATAACTGAGAAGTGATTTTTGGATATTTAACAAAGCAGAGTGTGAAAACCTCACAACTCCAATTATGGCGACTACATTTTAGTTTAAGTATTCCATGCTTCTCTATGGGTTACAAGTCAAAAATCTTCCATAATCCCACTTGTTTCCAGTGCCAATCAACTTGTTTCCAGAATTTTCTTGAATCAGTCATTTTTTGGTGTTTTAAAGGAGGAAAATGAGAAACTGTTTAGGTGGGGAAAAAATGAAAGCTTCCCCTGATTTCTTTCCCTAATTTCATCCCACTGGCAGAAAAACAAGATTTGAACACAAAAGACTGAATGACTTGGTGAGATGGAGATTTTTCACAGTGTGACAAAACGAAGCCTTGAAACCTTTCAGAAACCATCGGATAATACAAACTTCTCTTATTTCGCAAAAGTCTGACATTTTGGAGATACGAGGTTTTCACCCAACAGCTTTATAAAACCTTTATAATCTGATATTGCTGTTACCATGCAGCCAGCTGGCCCCCAGCTCTGCCCCATCATAATTCATAATGCAGCATATTAACAAGCACAATGAATATCTGAGATGCCGAAGCCATGTTTTGACTCTTGATCCTTCAATTAATAATAATAATAATAATAAAAAAAAAAAACCCTGGGCACATGAGAAGTCGCCTCTGCACCGGTTCACAGAGCTCAAATTCTGGTCCAGAAAACAAAAATCTATTTAAGTCAAGCTGAAACTTGGATGTTTTGAACTTGTGGCTTTAGACAACACTGGAGCAGAATATGGTGAAAGGTGAAATGTTGGAAAAAATTGGGCAGCCCTGCAAGAAAGAGCACATTATATATATATAAAAAAACAAAGGGAACATTCAAAAGGAATCTTAGAAACTGTACAAGCTACAGTTACATACTGATAACTGTCCACTATACATATGAAAAATACGTCTTCTTGCTCCTATGAAAACATCTGGAATCTGTGTGTGTGTGTGTGTGTGCGCGTGTATGTGTTCAGTCAACTCTGTATGAGTGTGTGTGTCACTTTCAGTTCAGCCAATTTAAGCGTGTTTCATATTAAGACAGAAAAAAATATCTCGAAAGTATTTATGTATCCGATACCCTTGTATGTGTATGTGTGTGTGTGTGTGTGTGTGTGTGTGTGCGCGCATATGAGTACACAGTATCTATGTGTGTGTGTGTATCCATGTGTATATTTGTTTACATTTGTATTCATGCATGGAATTCCAGTCCAGATTCCAGTCCATGCACGTGTTTATAAAACATTCAAAAAATGTTCATAAGCCTTTGTGTTGATGTAGAAAGCATTTCTCTCTCTCTCTCTCTCTCTCTCCCTCTCTCTCTCTCTTGCTCGCTCGCCCTCATCCTTGGCCAGGGGGGCTGAAGGCTGCTGGCCTCATCTTCATCTCAGTGAAGGGGATGGAGAACTCCTTTCCTTTCCAGGTCGTCCAGATGATTCCCTGAAACACAGAGATTATTTTTACTGTTTTACCAGTCGAACAGGACATTGGAGTAAAAAAAAAACAAAAACAATAGTCAACCAGGATTCACTTTGCTCTGATCAAGCAGTGGTTCTGGACTCTGGACTGAAAGCGGCGGTCAGGCTGTAGTGCGTTACCTGGTGATTGGCGTCCATCTTGTACAGGCCGTTGAGGTTGGCCTCGTGGCAGTTCTTGTACCACCAGCCGCCGCGGTAGGACATGGCACAGCGGGTGATGGAGCGGCCCAGGTCGCGGTCTTTGGCGGAGAAGAGCTGGTTGTTGTGGTACGTCATGGAGTCGCCTGGAGCCACGGACAGAGCGGAGGAACAGGTTTACTCCAAACGGGTACGAAGACAAAAAGTAGACCCCTTGTTAACAAATGGCAAAGGAACGTCGCTGTGCGGTGGTGGAAACTGAGCATGAGGTCCATTTTTCATTTTATTGTCCTGGTTGAGGACTTGTACTTTTTGGGCTGGATGAAAACGGAGCTGTGTTTCAGGAAAGGAACTTTTTTTTTGTATCAGATTTTATTTGCCAAGACTGATAGAGAAGTACTTTGTTTTAAGAACGAGCGAGAAGTAATCTGAAGTTTTTGTTTCACCATTTCAACTGTATATTTGTTGTCTTATAAAACCATGTGGGTTCTGTATGTATATAACAAACCCCACTTGTAGTGGTATTAGCAGTAGTAATGGTACTAATAACAGTAGTAGCTGCAGTACTACTACTTGTAGTATCAACAGTATTAGTACTCCATGTGTTCTCCTCACCTGCAGAGCCGCTGTACCCGCCCACACTCAGCCTGTAGTTCCTCTTTGCTACTTCAAAAGTGGAGTACTTGGCGAACACGGACTCGTTGGCGGCTCTCAGGTCGACACGCAGAATCATCCTGGTCATGGTTGTCAGGTTGTGGATGATATCCAGACCTGCAGACAGAAAACAAACCAGCCCTCCTGTTTAGCTGAATGCTAGTTTACTTTTTTTTTTTTTTTTTTTTTTTTAACTAATTTTACTTTGTATTTATTTAACCTGGTTGTCTCACTGGAGTTACAGATATACTTTTCAAGAGAGACCCGGTCAAAAAGCCAATGGCAAACAACGTGCGGTGATGGCAATGATAAAACACGATAAAAATCACAGAACAGGATGAGATAATCCCACTTGTTTCCAAAGCTAATCAACTTGTTTCCAGAATATTTAATCCTAGTGGGCTGATCTGCCTTATTCTGCCATGTTTCAACATATTTAAAAAATTCAAGTGAAACTGCATTGGAAACAAGTGGGATTATCTCATCCCACTGGCAGATTTTTCACCTTGTTTAAAGAAAAACAAGATTTGAGCACTGAAGATGAGACTGAATGACTTGTTAACTTGGAGATTTTTTGCAGTGTGACAGTCTTCTAACACTGCAGGAGGTTCTGGGGGTTCAGTGCCTTGCTCAAGGGCACTTGGAGGGAATTAAATGAGGGAGGGCAGAGAGTGTTACTCATTCACGGCAGTATTCAAAACATGTCTGTCCAGTTTGTCCTGCGCTCTCACATCAAACAGCTTCCTCTCCTGCTGAAGGTGTTGTGTGTTGTTTCAAACGCTCTGTGGACTCGGCTCTGCGTTCACACCGGGCTTCAACAGTTTATATTTCCTGTCGACGACTGAAACAGCTGCGTTTGATGTTGCACTGCTTAAATATTGCAAGAGTTTTTTTGCTGTCAGAATACAGCAGTGGACTTTTAAAGGTGCGCTATGAAAAATCCCTGAGGGTCAGTTAAAGTGAGAACCCTTTAGACTCAACTGACAAAAAAATGAGGATAAAGCACATGATGATTGAGTCTTCATGGTTCTCATCGTTCTTATTCTACGATTTCTGTCAGTTGAGTCTGAAGGGTTCTCACTTAAACTGACCCTTGGCAGTTTTGTGTAATGCACCTTTAAGCTACAAATGTAAGTGGTTTAAATTTGATCTTGGGTTCCCTTCTGCTGTACGTTGTCCATTTGTTACATTTGTTTTATTTGCAACATTTTGTAACTTTCATAACAAAGGTGTTGCACAAATAAAGTTATTATAATTACCACGCCACCAATGGTCAGTTTTGCTTGTTTTCAGTGTAAGTGGGGCCCACTGTAACTGCTGCAGGAATAATCAGTTTTTTACTATCCTGTGTGCTGAAAATAAAGTTTAAGTGTCTCACCCAGCCAGAATTCCCCACTCAGATTTCCAAATCCCTTGGCGTATTCCTTCCACTCTCTGTAGAAATCCACCGAGCCGTCCTTCCTCCTCTGGAAGACCTGCAGAGAGCGAGCAGCACAAATCTCAGACTAAATGTACTAATCTGTCAAAGGCACTCACAGGGAATTAAAATGCCTGTATTTGAAAAGTGGACATTGTGACATTAAAACAGCATAAAAGCAGCCTGCTGGGGCCACACACAGAAGTTTGTGACATATCGATGTGCTCTGCTCATGAACGTCCAACAGCTTCCTTGAGCCTGTCTGAGGTTATAAAACACACATCCACAAGGGGGCAGCAAACCCACCAGTCTGACAGTAGAGACCCTGTGCAGTGGAAAAAAGTCCACTTTTATACCACTGCTACTTTTATACTTTATCTCACTGCCAAAAGAAGTTGAAAAGAAGATATGTCCTGCATTCATCATGGGCAATAATATGCACTGTTTATTCCCAAGCAAAAATTATATTATAAGAGGCATTTCCTTTTATTTACCTCCATCCATCTATCAGCCGTATAACTCAAAAAACACTGGACTGATTTGCATGAGGTCTGTCATGGGACAGCGCAGAAGGCATTACCTTTTCAGTCCAATCGGGGCATGGAAAGGGGCTGGGCTATAATTTCCAAATGCCCTAATGGGCCAAAATTCAACGCTACACACCTCAGCCCACCGAGGTGATGGGCATGGCTGATGTTCATAGTGACAGGCTGCTGGCTACAAGTTGGTGTGATGGTTGCTGTGTGTGTTTGCACCGACTGCAGTACATCTTCACTTGCAGAAGATGTGCTTGCTTTGTCTCCCGCTGTCGGCCTACCGTCCATCCTCCTCCGTCCGTCTCCATGTCGCAGTAGACGCTCAGCGGCTTGCCCTGTTTGCCCTGTGGGAAAATCTCGGCCTCCCCGGACTCCCTGATGCCGTTCAGCAGCTCCTGGGAGCAGTCAGTGGGGAAGGGGAACCGCAGGCTGCCTGAGGAAGAGGAGGCAGGAGGAAGAGCATGAGCGGAGAGACAGTTCATGGTATAGCTCACAGCTATGATAAAAAACTGAATCTGAGCGTGGTACCTGTGGTGAACTCTGTAGAGATGGCAGAGGTGAAGCGTCCTCCTTTCTCCCCCTGCAGCTGGACTGTGTATTTGGACCCGGGATGAAGCCGGGTCAGTTTGTACTCTGTCACCGCGGCGTCGACAATCACTTCCTGTGGAGGAGAAGCAGGAAGTCAAGAGGCGGATACTGATGGTGAAAACTTCACTGGGTCAATTTGGGTGTTAACAGGATTGTCTGTGTGATAAATGAGTTTTAAAGTTTTAAAGCCCCTTAAACCCACTCAGGACCCGCAGACATACAGAGGCCAACTAGAAAAAAACTAATTATTGTCTGGAGTTGTAAAGCTTTCATCCAACAACAACTTATTTGGTCTTTAATTTCATATTAAATCCTGTTATTAATGAACATAACCATTTTTGGACGGTCATTGTAGTAAATAGGAAATTGTTTTTAATTGACTTGCATGAGTAAAATAAAGTTAAGTAATAAAACACTGTCTTTGATCATAAGGACAAAATGATTACTGGTACAAAAGTGCCAATTAATTTCTAAGAAAACTTAAGTCTCCACTAGGCAACTCTGCAGCTCCACTAGCAGTCAGAGATCCTGGTTTGAAGGACTTCATTACCCAGAAAAACAATGACATGACATAACATGACATTACTTGCATGACTGGTAGCTGTGGAGGTGGTGAAAGAAATCAGCAGGTTTAATTATCATGGACGGATCTCTCACTTTGTGTGTTTCACACTTAAATTTTGGTTTATCACTTCCAGTTGTACTGAGAAGAATTCCTGCCACACCCAACACCTGAAATTCGTTTGGGGAAATCTGTGGGGCCTCATGCTGCGTTTAAGACAACTAGGAACTGGGAAACCTCCTACGTGGAATTTCTGACTTCCTGCCTCAGAGCGGTCAGGTGGTCGAGGTGGGAACATTACGGACATCTGTAAGAAAGCTGGCTGCTTTCAGCACAGCAGACATTAAGACGTATGGATGACATTACTGCAGATATAAACAGGATGTCATGATGGCTAAAGGGCGGCTCTGCAGTTTTGGCATTCAAGTTACCTTTCAATTACTTGATCTTGAAAGTCTATTTAAAAGCTTTAAACTTATTTCTTGTTCAATGTTTACAAGAGTCACCGTATGGTTTGTTTTGCTTACACAATGTCAGAGCAGCATCTCAGATACATCTGAGCTGTCAGAAACCTCAGAGTTTCCAACAAGTTTGCTCATGTGGATTTTTCCCTCTTGGAAGGTTAGAAACTTCCCAGTTTCCACATCTGATGAACACAGCATCAATCAGAGGGGATGGGATGCTCTTCTCTGTTGAAACCCTCCTTTTTGTTTCTTTGTAAATCCATTTCAAATCTGACCTAGTTCTGAAAACAGCTACATTTTTGAAGACAGAATCTGACTACATGCTGCAAAATTTCTCCCAAAAAACAGGCCTCACCTTCATCTCTTGTCCCTCGGTCTGATAGGTCAGCTTGTAGCTGCCTACGGCGGTCGAGGGAGGTATCCATGACAACCGGGCGGTGCGAGGGGTCACCTGGCTGGCCTGGAGATCCCGCGGCCCCTCGCTGTCTCTCCCAGATCCTGCAGAGGTCAAAGGTCAGGGAAGGAGCTAATGTCAGGTTGTGTGCAAGGTGAGAGGATGTGTGTATGCATACATGCTGGCAAAAGTTTGTGT
>OMKZ01051740.1:0-14338 GCA_900302535.1 Neoniphon sammara | reverse complement strand
GGGGGAAGGGGAGGAAGAAAGAACGTGAGCTGAATGAGGTGAGGCACATTGAGGCTTAGAAGTGGGGCGGAAGGTGTGTGTGTGTGTGTGCGTGCATGCGTGTGCAGGCACAATAGAAGTGACTATTGAGGATATCGTCTGAGATAAAGTAGCGGTTGATAGAATGTTTGTTTGCGTGTGTGTTTTAAGAGAGTGGAGTGCAGGGATCCCAGATGTCTCAAAGCCCCTGCAGTGAGAGATACAGCAACAGTTTATATGCTCACACAGGAGAAGAGACAACAGAAAAAAAGAGACTGGATGCACAGAGGCGGGACTGAGTGGGAAAAACATGCCAGAATGCTACAGACTGAGTCCCTATTCAAACCACATGTTTTATCATTATATTAAATCCCTTATATTAAATCCTCTTTTTTTTCCCCCTGGCCCACCATGATGTGAGCTGTGTCAACTACAACATATTTGCATCTGCTGTTGACAAAGCAGAAAATTTGAATTAACAATGTAATGCTAACAAGCATAAAGACGGGCTTATAGCAACACTAACCAGTTAACTGTAACCTGCAGATATACAGATGTGTTTTGCATAGAGGAGAATGGAGTGCTATACAGAATGGAAAGGAATGGTATGGATTGGAATGGAACTGAGTAGACTGGGAGACTCAACACTGGAAGACTGGGAGACTGCAACACTAGCTAACATAAAACAATGCAATGCAATATAATGGACCTCAAAGCAATGATATAGCACAAAGAGCACAGAACAGTGCAATGCACAACGTAACATAACACCACACAATGCAACATGTCATAACAATGCAACATAACACAACGCAACAGTGCAGTGCAATACAATGCAATGTAACACAACATAAGGAAACGATGCAATTTTAACGGCATGCAACGTAACACAATGCAACAGAACAAAATGCAATGCAACAAGACGTCATGTAGCATGACGCGATATAAGGCAACATGCTGCAGCGCAACACCATACAACAGGACATGACTCGACAGCACACAACACAATGCGACAGTGACGACACAGCATAATGCAGTGTAACGCAACATAACACAAAGGCCGTGTAACACACCACAACACAGTGCAGCATAGCACAGTTCAGTGTAACACAATGCAATCTAACAACACAGCACCACATAGTGTGACCCAGCACACATTATGCAGTGTAATATGGTCAGTGTAAGAAAGCCACGATAAAAGTGATACTAAAAAAAATACATGTCACAGAGTAATAAAATGTGATGCAGTGTAATGGAGTTACCCAACACAATGACAGACCATAACACTTCCTGACGATACATAAATCTTTAGGGCTGAAATTATTTCTGAATTGGTTTCTCACTCACCCACAAGCGCACACACACACACACACACACACACACACACACACACACACACGGCCAAACAAATTCCTACACCGTCATGGACAAGACGACAAAATAATAGAACTATGTACATAAATCAAGCCGGGCTCAACAGGCAACCTCTCCCAAAAAAAGTAAACAGTAATGTCCGTGGTAATGTGGGTGCAGCAGTGCATTACGAAGCAAACAGTAAATACAGCAGAATGTATTACACAGCAACCTCGTAATAAACTAATTATCCTGGGACTAAATTAGAGCTTAATACTCTGCTAGACATTCGTTAACGGATTAATTGAACGAACTGGGCTTTGTCCTCGGTGTGCTGCCATGACCGATGCTGGTATGAGGATGACAATAACAAGCCAGGGGTAGAATTAGTATCGGGCATTTGGATGGGGTTGAATAGGTGGGTTTTAAAATGTAGGCTAATCCATTATAAATTACTGATTACCTGCATGCAATTGTAATCATTAATGCACCGCACCACTGCAGCTCAGTAATGAAGTCTGATTTCTTTCAATTATTTCTCAATTACTTTGCCACCTGATCTATAGAATAGAAAATTAAATGGATAATTTATTTCAATTCGCAGACTGCAGTTTTAATAGTTCATCATCTATAACCATTATCAACTATTATTTCAACATGTGTAAAACTATGTTTCTGCTCATAATCTCACCTCATCCAGTATGTAAAACCAATATACCAAACCACAGAGGCATGTCTCAGTATTGGGAAGTCTCTATAATCTGATTAGTATAGTTAACATTTTTTTAAAATTCAGATTACTGTAATCGCATTATAATATGTTACTGCCCAATCCTGAATGCTGCCGTAGTGGCTATAAATGATGAACCACAGGTTGAATTTTATGGCTGGCTTTGAGGAGGGTCTTTTTAGACTCATTCACCCTCATTTTCTACCTTCTTTCATCCACTTCAATCTCTTTTCTGCCCTCGCTGTCTCCTCAGAATGAAATGCCATTCTGCATTAGGGAGGGAATTGGTGAGACTGATGGTTTTTGAGGGTTCAGGGAGACGGCTTAGTTGAGAGTGAAAGAATGTGTGATTGTGCGTGCGTGATTATGTGCTTGTGTGTGTGTGTGTTTCTGCAAAGGTGACAGAGGAGGAGAGAGAGAGGGAGAGAGAGAGAGAGAGAGCTTGTCAGGCAGCACAGGTCATGAAAAATGCATGGAGGTTGCAGTGTCAGTTTGCTGGAGCGAAAGCTGCAGAGAAAGAGCACAGACAGGGTTTTCTGAACTCTGAAACTCTCCTTGTCTGCACTCTCACTCACCCGGCCAGGCTGCGCCTTTCAAACGCCGCGGCTCACTTCATTAGTCCTGCTCAGCTCACAGCCGCCTTTACTTTACATCTGCTCTCCTCGGCTTTTACTGCGCTGTTTACGCTCATTGTAAATACACTTTACGCCTCCACTATGAGTTCGATCTTTATGGTGTGGTACTGTATAATATATCTACTCCTAGACTAGAGCACACACAAACAAAGGAGGGCTGCTTGGTTCTGGTAGTGTTACTATGAAATATTGAAAAAAAGATGGGGTTCAGTGTTCTCATGTCAGATTGGCTGACTCATTATATACTGACACAGTCCAGGTGTGTGTGTGTGGTACAGCACCGAAATGTCTTCTCATTTATGAATAAATAGTCATTTTTTTCATTTTTAAACCTTGTTTTTTGGACTTTTTCCTCTTTATATAACAGTGTGTGGGTGACTGTGGTTTGGCTAGTATTGCTATGTAAAGCTGTGATGACTCAAAGGACCCTCTGATAAAATAAAGAAAAAAAGAAAAGAAAAAAAAAATCAGGATAAAGAACCCAAGGTTGTTTTCTGGGTGGTGGTATTTCAATTTTCTTGATTAGGACGATTTACTGCATTGTCAAAGGTATATTTACAGCATCAAAAAGGTGTTTTACTGTAGCAGAATTATTTTCTGATACCACAGGATCCTTTCTGTTAAGGCTGTATTTTTATTTATTTAGTTTTTTTTCACAGCTAAAATCCAGCGGAATCTTTAATATTTTCTAAATATTTTAATTTTCAAGGTACTAGCCTTGATTCTCCTCCTTCACATGCTTTTGGGTCTGCTAAAGTTTTGATAATCACAGGTTTGACCTTGATATGTCTTCACTGATTCCATTTTCACTTTGTAGAAATAATTTGCTGCTTCTAAACATGACTAGTCAAGTTCCTGCTTATTGGCTTGAATTGTATTTGTTACCTGGCAACGACACTGAGCATCTAATCTTATCTGTCTATCTATCTGGATGATATAACTGGTGTTGACTTTGACACAATCAGCAGTGAAAGACTACAGGTCAGCAGTCTTAATGATAAAAATTGAAATACTGCGTTTTAACTCTACATATGCTTGATCTAAAGCTTGAAATGAGGAGGTCCAACCTGCATCGCACCGAGCTCAAAAGCAGATTTTTCTATTTCTACTTCAATTAAACCTGAGCCAGTTCCTCTGGCACAAATAAACAAGGAAAGGGCTTAACCTTGAGAGTGTGAACACAGTGTCCAATACTTTTTCCAGGGTCACAGATATATGCCTGTGGTTTGTAGCTCCATCTGGAAATGCCTGAGTCTGTGGCGCTCGTGTTCATGTTGGAGAACTCATTGCCGACAGTGTTAGCAATGGGTCACAGGCACCCATTCACACTGCGCACCCTCTCTCTCATGATGATAATATACGCTGCAAAATATCTCCATCATTACAAGCTATTATGTGCAAAAGTCTCCAAACATCTGATAACAATTCTTCCAACCTCTGAAAGTCAAATTTCCAATGTAGTTTGACTCTTCTGGTCTGCGTGCTGTAAGTCTTTTTGTTTGATTTGGCGGGGAAATCCGACCTCATGGCTGGCATTTCAAACTATATAGAAATAGCCAATATTCTTGCTGCTGGGCTTGTTTGTTTATGTAGGTCATATAGAGGCATCAGTATTAAATTGAGACTGTTTCATAACCAGTTAAAAACTCCTTGTAGCTGCTTTAAATGTGATACTCATCATTTTACTAGGTGTGGCCATATAAAGTGAGATTGCGCTCAATTCACGAACAAATTACCTTTTTCCCCAAATTGTTTAAGATCTTTTGGAAAAAAAGTCGGTCTATTCAGAATGGTTGTTGTCATTGCTGCAAGACGTTGCATCATCACCAGCAAGTCAGACAAAGGGAGTGGTTTTCCATCCTGGAATCTCAGATCAAATCAGAGAATGCTCCAACTGTGAATGGGCTTCTGGATGCAAGGATGCTAGCATGGTGGATTAGTCTTAAAACATGAAATTTGTGCTCCCAATTGCTAATGACAGGGAGTATTTACTTGCACAACTTGATTGCCTGTGTATTTTCAGTACATGTGGACCTCAGCGGCTCACTCTAGGGCACTTCGGCACGGTGGAAGCTTGTGCCGACAACTTCCCACTGCCCTCTGAACTCAAATGTTGCCTGATGGGAACTGGTCTGTGATTTTGGAAGATTCCTCAGTTTGATTTCCACGCACACAAAACACATCCGTATGCGCAACATACACTCATCCCACACAAACATACATGCATGCCTGCTAGCACATACACATTCATACATGCACACACACCATTCCCTATCTCCGTTTCCCCACTGTTTTTCAAAGATGGCGCTCGCCTTCAGAAGTCCCAGAATGCCTTGCCTGGCTGGCTTATCTCTGAGGCAACATAAAGAAACATCGTGCTAATTCCCCAGCTGATAAATTGAAAAGATTGCCAACACACTTTCTCCTCCTTTTCTCTGTCACTCCAATCTTTTAGATGTCTAACCTTGTTTTGTTGGAAACTGCGAACCTCAGAAGTTTTTTTTTTTTTTTTGCAATATGGCATTAGTTGTTTTCAAACTCTTAAACACTGCAACTTACAGCAAAACAAAGCTGCAGAGTCACAGTCACCTTCTACTTCCTGCTCTACCAAAAGAACAGAAGAGAGAAAAAGAAAAACAATTTCAAGAAACCGGCTGGCTCTGTATCTGTCATCTTTAGTTTACATTAAGAAGACTTTACGCGCTTGTTGCGATAGCACAGCTTAATGGACTTTGTGTGTAAAACATCATCAATGAATGGAGCTGCACAATGAATAATTAACTGCCTTGCTGTTGAATCCACTGCAGGCTTTCATTTAGTCTTCCATCTGAACATAAAGTAAGTCCACGCATTGCGAGAGCCAGAGCTAAAATCACAGTTTCTACATGGACATCTGGCAAGAGACTTTACTGTAAGCATAGTCTACATCAATCACAGACCTGTTATCTTGTATAAGCTACTTTTAGTAATGCAAGTGTAGTTGAATCTCACCATTCTGTCTTTATACTGGCTGCCAACCTACTTTTTCTGACCTTTGGCAGCAGGCGAGTGCGGCATGAAATCAACACATCTTCACTTATCAGAAACATCATCTGTACGGGTTGTCTTAAGTTGATTCCCACTCTGTTCTGGCTCTACGTGCTGCCAACATTAAGTATTTGGCCAAGGCAGGAGAAGAGACTGGCAATGAGTCAGTGCATCTTCACCACATGCACTGCATATGTCACAAAGAAAGCTTTTAGCAGTGTGTTGTGCTGTATGCATATGCATGTCTTGGGTCTTTGCCACCGAGACGGCTTTATTGTTGGACATTACTTCAAACTGGAGAGCAGGTTTTGCGTTTCCTTTCTACATGTTCATACATGTTTCACTATGACATCTTTCAGCTGTTGTGACATTTTAACATCAACAATAACAAGTTAATATATTTGGGGTGGCTTAGTGATTAAAGATCCCGTCCTTCAACTAGATAACTGAGGTATTTTTGAAAATGCAACTTCATTGTTAAATAAATGTCGCCGTACACATGAGAATGCCCAAATGAACTAGTCTCTGTTGTATGACCATGTGCAAAGTTGCAGAAGTAACTAAAGCAGTTTGTTGACATTGTGGAGTTACAAATCCAAGTGCAAATACAGTCAAAAACATCCTAATAATGTCCAAAGCTGTGTGCAAATTGAAGTTAGATGACAAAAACCTGGTGAGTCGCTCATATGGACGATGAGGCGGAGCTCCTAATGAAAGTGATAAATGATTACAAATTGTTAAAAAATAATAAAACAGCTGCCATGATTGAAGTTGCAGCTGTGTTATGTCAACATCTATGTGCAAAAGAATATTTTCCAAAAGTTCCACCGACCAACCATGTCATTTTCATGAGGAGGCCAAAACAGAGAGGAAAAGTTGTTAAAAACAAAAAATAACAAATAAATGTTGCTGTATGGATGTGGCCTGAGATTTAAGCTCTGTTTCAGCGAATATTCACCCTGCTCAAGTGTCTTTGAGCAAAACACTTTTGCTTAAGTTGACTTATTGAGCATTCCGTAAATTACCGTTAGAACCGCTAAATTTTGCATATTTGGTTGCAGTTTCCCTATTTACCAAGACTGATAATGTAAAAGAGCACAGCCACAGTTAAGGTAATTTGAATGCACTGCAGCTAATACCTGCAGCTGGAAGATGTGTCTGGAGCATGTCTGCAAAGCAATATGGCGTTCAGCACCACAGACAGCAGCTATTAAAAAGATATTGTAATCAGGAAGCATGTCTCTGTTTGCAAGACAAGCTTTAGTTCTTGTTTTGTCACATTTTTAGCTGTAGAGCTGGCAACAGGCAGCAGCAGAGGACAGTGCTTTGCAGGCGTTATCCACAAATCACAGCTCTGATGGTGGAGAGGGACACTGTCCCGTGAACTCAGCCAACGCATCGCCTCCGAGCTCTCCAGACACTGTGGATAAATAAGTTTCATATGAGGAAACATACTGTATTTCCCTCTTTGTATTCCTCCAGCTTTGACGGCAAAACCATCAACATTTTTTTAGGATGAACACACGTCCGTGTATAAAAGGGAGACTGTAGTATTTTGTGTGGTAAATTAATGACCATGCTTGCAATATCCAGACTGTAGCCATATGTCCACACACACACCTGAGATCTGATCTTAATGTGACCAAGATCCATACACACCTTGCAGTTAATGCAAGCTGGCGTTATTGTATGCGCCAGGGCAAATTGAAAAGACAGGCTGAGCCACAGTCAGATGTGCCGCAGAAGAGGCAAGGCTTTTCAGAGGTGTTAAATAACAGGCACAATTTGCTTTGCCACACCAGGCACCGATCACGATAAATCAGCTTTAGTGCATCATTTGTATTCCCTCCTCCCATTTTTTGCAGCCTACATCAGAGGCTTAAAATATATATCCATTACATCATACATGAATTTTTTGGCAGTGCTGCTTTTCTTTCATTTCACCAGCGCAAACCTTCGGTGTGGCACCTTGCTAAATAAGGACAGACACTGTCTTGTTTCCACATAAAAGAGCACTGTCCTTGATAAATCAGCCCCTGAATCTCTATAAGTCCCAGGGCTGCTGCTTTGTTGCTTAGCCTGACCTTTGACCTTTCTGTGGCAGGGGGCAAGACAAAGGTAAACTATGGGAATGGGGGGAAAAAACATAATTTTCTTCATTGTTAGTATCTCCTCACTCTATTTGAAGAAGTAATTAATTTGCTTTGGTGTAGTTTAGTGAACAGGAACACTGCTGTAGAGAGAGGTTAAAATGTGCCTGATATATCTACAAAAATAGTTTCCATCTAGCCAGTAAGTTGAAAAGAACAGACGTTCTCCTCTATAGACTCTAAAGCACTTCCATCCCTCTTTATGGACCCTGAGTCTAGCCATCCTTTCTTTGTGTGTGGATAGCACATCTTATTATCTCCAGCTCTCCAAGCCAGTTTCCAAACAATGTGTCTTTCATCCTTATTCTATATGTCTGTAGTCTGCGGTCTGCCATCTACCTATCTGTCAGCCTGGCTGTCACTTGTTTTTTTCCCTCTCTCTTTGTCTATCTGCCTGCCTACCTCGCTGTCTCCACTTTCTTTCTCGCAGCAGAATCATCTACCTGTCCTGTGTGTAGTTTGCCTGACTTGCATTGTGTCTGTAATACTCACTGTCTTTACCCATAGTCTTTGACAGCCACACCTGCCTGGCAAGTACCAAGCAGTGTTTCTCCTGTCTGTCTCTATTTGCGTGCTTTGCAGTCTACAAGTCTGTTAGGCTGGCCGGCTGTGGCGTTGAACCATGTGTCTGATAATCGATGCGACGCGTACAGACCCTCGGTGCCTCGACCTTGTCTGGTGCAGTGAAGTCATTTCCACAAGGCTCTCCACTGCCTTGCTTTGCTTTGTGCTATAGGTATATTTATTTAAAAAAAAAAAAAAAAAAGACAGACATGCTGCGTACAGCCAATAGCCTTTCCACTACAGTTTGGACCAGAGAAAACAAGCTGTAGGCATGATTGCACCCTTCTTCTAATCTTCTGTTCATCTATCAGGGACAGTGGGCAGTTACAGGGATGTAGTTAAGGGTTAACCCATCTTAACTTGGTTTAATTACCTTTTTATTTGAGGAATAGCGTTAACTCTTCTAGGACTTAAGTAAAATCTTTGTCAAAAATGCATAGTGCACATCTTCCTAAGTTGTCTGTTACATGTCAAGAGGATTGGGGAAGAAGAAAAAAAATCATACAGGACTGCTTTTGAGATTTTTTTTTCATTGTATTGCTTGTTGTTTTTGCTTTATGACAATCACCAACCAGAGGTCACAGTTTCCTTTCTTTTGATTTACCACTACATCACCTCCAGTGGCAGTAACTCCTCCGCAGGTAACAAACTGCTGCATCCCCAGACTATAATAGTAAAATACCACATAAATATACAGAGTGAAAGAAAATAATGCAGTATTTATAGAGGTCCCACTAGTGCAGCACTTCTACTCTACCATTGGGAGGATGTGTGCAAAAAAAAAAAATGAATCATGCTCTCTTTTCAGATGACAGAAGCTGCCAGCAATGGTCTGGCAGCTTCTGGTTGTTGGAAAGACAAAAGGTTTTGGTAACAACATGCCAATTTAGTTCGGGTCTACCAGCTTCAAGGAGGAAAAGGCTGTAGCAGCTACTGCACTCCTCCTCAGGCAGGTTGTTCCACAGTACAAGTGCCCTCACTGAAAAACCCCAATCACCCTCTGTTGTTGCCAGCTAAATGAAAGTGCCCTGCCGTGGATCTCAACTGCAACTTAGCTCATAGGGGATAAGAAGGTCAGAGATTTAGCTAGGTAGGTGCTAGCCCAACATTAGCCTTGTAGTTCAGCAATCAGTAAAATCTTAAAATCGATTCTAAAATTTACTGGCAAACAGTGTAGGGAAGCTAAAATAGTGGTCACATCGCTTACATTTATTTAACAGCCTTGCCTACTGCATTCTGTTCTATACCTGCAACTTAGAGAGAGCATTTGGACTGAGACAGGACTGCTGTAGTCCTAGAAGAAGTGTGGATCACCATTTTGAGAAAACGTTATCCAATACCAATGTAAGGATCTGGAGATGGTAATCAATTGGAGGAAACAGGACTGTACAATTTCTTAATTTGAACATCAAAACAGAGGGTTGGGTCAAATATCAGTCCAAGCTTTCTTCCATTAATCAGCTTAATGCAGCTGATTAGTGGAATGGGGAGGGCCAAATTTAACAGTCCCAAATTTATCATCATTAAGCTGAAGGAAATTCTGGGACAACCAGAACTTGTTGCACATATTGTATCTAAAGTAGCTTTTGACTTCATGTAGGCAGTTTGTTGGCTTTTATGGGAACATCTAGTTAGAGAACAGTATGAGGCCTAAACTAGAACCTTGGGGAACACCAGACATAAGATGTGTGGAGAACAAAAACATGTTCTACTTTAAGGGCAACTAAACCTCAAACCCAAATCTCTGTAAAGCCTGACTCCTAATGGTGAAAAATAGGGTGCCCAGTCTTTGGTGGCAGGTGATGTCACCATCCATAGAATACAACAGGTGGTGACATCACCTTCCACCAAAGACCTGGCACCCTACTTTTCACCATTAGAGGTCAGGCTTCACACAGATTTGGGTTTGGGGTTTGGTTATTCTTTAACTCTAATTTACTCTTTTCATCCATCATCATACATCATAATTTGCATTAGCAGCCCTTTTAAAGAAACCCAGCTACTGTAACCTTACTACACATCTGTCTAGCCAGTATTATCTCTTATATGCTTACTGTTTATTTCTGAAATGTTTAGTCAACTTGTCTCGTCTGCCTGAGCCTGGCTAGTGCTGTCTGCCTGGTTAGCCGGGGTGTTGAAGTGTGTGTGTCCTAATCGCAGTGACACATACAGACTCTCAGTGCCTTGACCTTGTCTGAGGCAACCAAATCAGCTCTGTATGCAGAGAAAGTTCCTAACAACAGCCCACTGCTTTGCTCAGCTCCATATGGCTCTTAAAACTGTACTACCTAAGAAAAGTCACTGCAAACTCCTTTCAAGAATACAGAACAACATTTCTGATGCTGCTGGAACTTATTACAAATCTGTATTTCTTTAACATTATGAGGACTTATAGTGTCTCTTGTGAGTTAAGAGTGACTTTATCATTCTTTAGGGGGTCCTTTATGTCCTCTGGTAGCTTCATAATATTCCTACAATATTCCTTAAGAGACTTATTTACTGTGGCACTCAAAAGTGAGTTTCTGGAGTTGCAATTATACTTTATGGTATTTCTGTATCTCCTATGGTATCCTTATAATATTCTTATACAAATTCAAAGTTTTGCTGTGATGTCTGTACATAGTATCCTTCTAAATTGTATATTATTTTAAATGGAAGCACTGAAAAAATAATGTGCTGATGTTTTTTGGGTTCATGTTTTCATTTAACCCTTCATATGTAAAAGCCTACCAGTTTAATAAGCTTGTCCTGGAAAAGGCTGGAGAGGAGAAAGATTAAAGCCTCAAATAACACCAGCACTATCATCCTCATTGTCCTGTCATTTTCTGTCTCCCTATTCACTAAGCAATCTGTCTCTGTAATGTGTAGACTAGGAGCTGTTGGTGTACTCCACATGTCTGGTGTCTGTCTGGACCTGGCGAGCCCTGTCTGCCTATAGTTAACTGTGCTGCTGAGCCATGTGTAGTAAATGTGGTGACATATAGCTTATACTTTGACCTTGTCTCCACTCCTTAATGCACTCTGATATTCTGCTCTCAGCACTGCTTACTGTCTTATTTTACAATACATCTATTTTTTTTTAGTTCTTTTCAGTGTTGATTACAACATATGCAGATTCTGTCCAGTCCCATAGCCAGCAATGTAGTGGCAAATGAAAGGGAGGGTAAACTGTGCAACACATTACAACTTAATAGACCCCTTCATACCTTAACTTACTGTTTGATATAACTATAGACCATGAATTTGAATTGAAAATGAATTGAAAAAGAGTGGGTAAACTGGGTTTAGGCAGGTTTTCAGGCACTACATCAATACCCATGGGGCATTTGGCACAGTGAAATATAGATCTTGTTAATAATCAGTTTATCTGAATGCAGTTTCAAATCTCCGGCTCCCTGTTTGATTATCTGTCTTGATCTCTTGTATGGCAGTAAGATTTGCTTGCTAGCTGACGTTGCAACTAAACCATTAGCGGATGTTAATGTCTATGTATGTACATAATAACTTGTAGCATATTACATAGATGCCTAAAAGCACCACTTACACAAAAATTTGATGTATTATAAAACACCAGTGTATGTGTTGCCTTACAATCATCAAAATAGTATTCTGTATACAGTACATTGCCACACATACACTACAGGCCAAAAGTTTGGAAGCAACTTCAAGTTTCTGTTTACAATGCGTTACTTAAAAACCAGTATGAATTCTATGGATTTTGGGATGTATTTACTGCATGATCAGACTTTGCTTTCATTGATACGCACTGTTTCCCTCAATTTACCTTTAGATATACATTGATGTTACCATACCATTGTTGAATAAATGGTAACAAAAGAAAAGAAGGGCTTAGTTTTAGGGTTGAGAAGATTTGCAAGAGTCACAACTTCAGTGCAAAAGTAAAAAAAACAAAACAGTTTTTATTATTCACTTTAGCTCTTTGGCTTTTGAGAGTTTGCATACAAAAATCCCAATAAATCTCAACTGTGTCCATATCTCTGACAAACTACCACAGAAATGGCTAGAAAGAAACAGCTGAGTAAAGAAACGAGTACAGATTTGTACATTGAGGAAAGAAGGATAGACTGAAAGAGAAATTACAAAACGCCTAATGGTGTCCAACAAAGGAGTTCACTTACACCCTGAAGAGACTAGAAGAAACTGGAAGTTATGATGATAGACAAAGGTCTGGAAGAAAGAGGGTTACTACAAAAGTAGAGGATAAACATATTGTCACCAGTCAGAGATCGGTGAAAAACAGCACCACAAATAAGGGAGGAAATCAACATGACAAGGTCAAAACCCATATCCCTGACAATTGTGAAAAGACCTTTGAGAAAGGCTGGTCTGAGGGGTTGTGTATCTGCAAAAAAAAAAAAAAAAAAAACCACTACTTGGTCCAAAGAACAAGAAAAAGAGATATGAGTGGGCAAAAGCACACAAAAATTGGACCTATGATGACTGGAAACAAGTTCTCTGGACCGATGAAAGCAAGTTTCAGCTATTTGGTTCAAATCGCAGAGTTTATGTCTGCAGACAAACTGGTGAACGCCTTAAAGCACCATGAGTAGCACCCACAATAAAGCATGGAGGTGGTAGTGCCATGGTATGGGGATGTTTTGCAGGTGATAGATTAGGAGATTTGTTTGAAGTAAAGGGTATCATGAAGAAGGAAGAGTACCACTCCATCCTCCAGCATCATGCAGGTCCATCTGGACTTGACTTGTGGGTCGAAAGTTTGTTTTGCAGCAAGATAATGACCCTAAGCATTCTTCCAAGCTTTGTCAGGGTAACCTAGACAAAAAAGAGGAGGAAGGTGTTCTTCAAAAGATGGTTTGGCCCCCTCAGTCTCCAGACCTCTCTCCAATTGAGCTTGTGTGGGACGAATTGGATCGATCAGTCAGAAAAGCGCGTCTCATGAATCAGCAGTCTCTCACTGATGAACTTAAGAAAGTTTGGATTGCAATTCCTGGCACGTACCTTAAAAAACTTGTGGAACGAATGCCTCATATATGCCATGCCCGAGGAGGTTACTTTAAAGAAAGCAAAGTCAAAGAAAGAAAAACCCAAATACCTGATAATTAAAGTAAAAATGTATTCTGATGAGTGACTCTTTATACAATAATCATGTTTATCTTGTTGCAAAGTATACGAATGAAACAGTGAAACTTTTTTGTACAAATTTGATCTTGCTTCCAAACTTTTGGCCTGTAGTGTAACTATTTCACATTTGAGTTGTAAAGAAGAAATAAGTGAAAGATTTGTATTAGCTTATAATAAAATTTGAAAGTAGCCACGTGTCAAGGACTGAAGCGTCTCATCCTTAAACATTTGACCTGACTTTAGACCTTGAAGACCATGGTGCTTTGGAAACTGTAAACTGTCTGTAGTCCAGCTTTATCCTGAAAAGATCTTTATTACAAATAAAACTTCAGTTAGCTCATTCCCCTTTGGCGGCAGGGAAGAGGCCAAGGCAGTGTGGACTGTAATGCCATGATCCTGCACTATCATCTGATTTTCTTTGTAAACCTTTCTAGACCAAAGATTACCTTAGTGCTAAGACGCTTTTGGGAAGCTGGGCTCAGCTCTGCTTAGTACCAGATGACTCTTCAAGCCCCATGCTGTTTCCAATACCCCAGCACTGCCTGCAGCTGAGCCATAAGCGAGATTGAGACAGAAAGCAGGAAAGAGAGAGAGAGAGAGGGAGAGAGGAAGATGAAGAGGCCAAGAGAGGTGGCGAGGAGGGAAAAAAAAAAGATGAGCAGGACGATGGCAAGAGAGGTAGGGGGCTGGATGAGAGGTCGGAAGAGATGAAAGGATGACAGGGGAAGTGGAAGAGTGACAGAAGGGGATGGAGGGGG
>OMKZ01051737.1:7570-25619 GCA_900302535.1 Neoniphon sammara | reverse complement strand
CGTCCCCGCAATGAGCGCAGCGCGGATCATAAATGAAGAAACATATCTGCAAATAAATACGTCCGCGGCTCTCCCGCCGACAGAATGTGAAGCCGTAATTGTTTTTACGGCTGGCCTGCGTGCTTCACACCACGACGGCGCTTATCACAACAACACAAACTTAATTTAGTTTTATTGCCGCACATCTATGAACTGACGAGTTTCGCACAGACGCCTGCTCTTCTTGATGGATTGTTTTTTTTTCACTGCAGTAATCCAGGATAATAATCAGTCACTCAACGCCCCTGATGTGTTTACGTCATATCGGAAAAAAAGCAAAAACAAGGCGGCGTCTCATTGCTGCAACTTGGAAGTAGGGTTGGGCGATATATCACAATATTATATTATTGTGGGACTGGATGTTGTCTGGGATTTTGGATATGGTAATATGGTGAAATGGCATGTGTGTTTTTTTCCTGGTTTTAAAGGCTGAATTACAGTAAAAGGATGCAGTTTGCTAACTATTGAACTGTTGTAGCTGTTCTGTTTTTGCCTCTACCTGCTTGGTCAACAAATTCACATTACTTATGACTGGTTATCACTAATCTACAATGTGTAAACACCTTATGAACGCACCAATATTCAGTCCTTCAACATTGTCACATTATCATCATCAAGGTATTTTTCAGACATTGTGATATTTGATTTTGTCCATCTCATCCCTACTTGGAAGCGTTCATGTGAACGGCCACATCTGATATTATGAATTTAAATATCAACCAAGTACTGCTCACTAGATCTGATTATATTAGCGTGAACAGAGATAATAACTTTTGATATTTATTGTGTTGAACTGTCAGCATCAGTGGATTCACTGCAGTGTTTGTCGCCCGTGTCGACAGACGTGAAGAATCCGTGATGCTAGCTGGGATATCGAAGACTACAAATCATCACTGGGATGATTTGTAGTCGGTTCTTGAACGGTTCTTCACAGTTGGTAGCTCGAATTAACAGTAACACAGCACTAGTCTTCAGGTTTATATTATATTTTTTGAACTAGTGTTTAGCTGGAATAAAAATCTACAGACTCGAGACTTAAAGATGGATTTTTTAAGCCTATCCAATAGCCAATATCTTCCAACTCATATCAGCAGATATTGACATGATTTTTTTTAAAATCATAATACAGATGCATTAAATGTTCTGTAAATTAAAGACCATTTCATTTTGACCCGCTGCTAATTTTGCAGTTGTATTATTGACACATTCCTAGAACAGAAATGCCACATATCGGCACTAAAAATGTTTTTGAACGATATCGGCCGGCACCAATGGTCTGCTGATATATTGATCCATACCTACTCAAAAACACAAGATTGAACACTAATTTATACTATTGCCCCATAACTATGAAACCTTTGTTTTGTTGATTTCATGAACTGACACAGTTTTGTTCATCTCTGATGGCAGCTAGTTTGAGTACGACTGTGTCTTGGTGTACATTTCCTCCTCTGTACAGTTCATACATCAGATGGCTGTACGTTGCATTGGCAGGTCCAGTGTTTAGTCAGTTTCCTGCTGATTTATAAGATCAATGGCGCCGTATTTCTGGGCTTCACTCGCCTTTTTAAAACCAGTGAGATGCAACGCTGGATCGGAGTGTCACCCCCCTCATCTGCTGTTGATCAGTCATTTCTTTTAATGTCGGACTGGATGTTTTACTGCTCCTTTCCACCCTGCAGAGCCGCGAGGAGTCAGGTTCACCTGGATGCTGGTCGTAAAGCCGGGACTGTATTCAGTTGGACATAATACAGTAAAAATGATCAAACACAGAAAAGAGCAGAGAGAGCGATAACAGATTGAGCAGCTGAGGTTAAAAAAACTCAGGAGGCTTTTAAAATCTCACATCAAGAGGACGAAGAAAATCAAGATGACAAAGACAAAAAATACAGCCGCAGTGGAAACGTCATATCACTGTCTGTCTGGCTTTCATCGTACACAGAACTGTTTATTTTGGTGATGTAACTGAGTTTTTATTCATATTTCAAAAGCATTTTGATTGATTTTTTTGGGGGGAATAACAAGGCTGCTCTGCAAAGCCAAAGAGCAGCAGTGAGATGAATTGTTAAACTGAGAAATTACTTCGATGTTACCGCTGAACAGACATTTTGCTGATGCATACAGTAGGTGGACTGTCATTTTATAGTGTTTATGGGTAAATTTTGAATTAAATTTAAATCCAAGTCATAACCTTTGACCTTTAAAAGACAAAAAGTTACTGCTGAGTAACACATTATGTGCCTTTGTCTTTTAATTTATTTCAGTTGTGGTTCATCTCATAAATGCATGCTAATTTCCTTTGCTATCAGATTAGCAAATCACTGATACCTCAAACACTGATACTGTGCCTGGTCCTTCGCACTTCTAGACGAACATTTAAACGACACATGAAAATTTTGACATTTAAACTCCTTACAACTCCTATTGTTTGCTTAAAATATTTACAATGAAAGAAATTGAGCTTATCCACTGCATTTACTGTAAGTTTTGCCAAATAAGTTAAACTGCACATGCCAAGGTGTGTCACTGCTGTTGCTGAGTAACTTCATTGGAGGAGACTTTAATGTATTTTGTCCAATTAAGAGAGTATCAATCCCTGCAAAGCCATAAAGACACTTTACCATCGGGCCATTTCCACCTTTTAATTGTTGGTCAAAGCCGCGGTCCTGTGGCCAGACGTGACGATGCTGCGGTGGAGAACAAAGAGCGACACGCTGCAGCGAGTCAAACGGATATACAGTCAGCTCCTGTAACAGCACTTCACCTTAATCTGCTTTATTTCTGCTAATGAGTGCCACTGTACCTTTTACTGCAGGGGAGGAATTTTTATAGCTTTTCCAAACCTTTAGATCAGTTGACGATAGTTTCATGGTGAAGGAGAGGAGGAACGTATTCTCGGCACGGTCAAATATAGCAATAATCACCTGAATACTTTTGGGGATTAAGGAAATCCCTTTCCTCCCAGGGTAATATGACTTTTATATGGTTTCTAATGCAAAACTGGAAGGTTTTCTCCAAAGCAGTGTAACTTAGCATAAAAACAGCAGAAAGCAAGAATGCTAACTAATCTTGTGGTTAAGACACAAGCTGGTAAGCTGAATATTGAATGGTCCCTGCCATAAACTCATTGCACACATCATTACAAGGAAAGTTTAGGCTAGAGATGAGCAAACTTGTGATTACAGGGTTTCTGGTTAAAATCACCAAACCGTAAAGTAAGAACATTTGAGGACTGACGCAGAAGCAGAAGCTGGATAGTTGACAATGGCTTCCTCCCTTATGCTGAAAAATAAAGATAACTGGCAAAAATTTAGACATTGAATAGCTGTTGATACATTGGCTGGACCCAAGGGATGCACCGGTATCGCAAGACTAACATCTGATACTAAAAGCCAAAATAAAAGCTGCCTTGATTTTCTCCATTTTTGGCAACAGAGAACTGGATTTCTGAAGTGGTGGGAAAAGGCAGTATTTATTTTTTCCCCCAAATGACCCCAAACTAATAGTCCAAGCCAAAACTGTTCATTGAACGTAACGGATCAGATGAATACTTTTCGTACGATATTGCCATTGAAAAAGTGGTATTGGTGCTTCCCAACCGGCACCAGAATGAAAGCTGAGCCGTCTGCCGTCGTCCACAGCTGCTACTCGCATCACTTTATAAAATCAGGATCGAGCATCAGTCTCTTCAATAGTTTACAAAGCTGTTGGTACACGACTTTTCACCCTGCCGTACCACGCTGTGAAAATCATGTGTTCGTTGGAGCCGATGTTGCACTTGGCCTCTTCCTGCACAATCCCGTCCTTCAGATGGACGCTGGGTGCCCACAGGCTGAATTATTGCTCCCCGAGTGATTTATTCAGCAAAGTTTCAACCTCAGCTGGTGTTGATCTGTCAGGCCGGTCGGGCTCTGCGGTGCGCCTGATGCAGCTTCACTGGTTCAAATGAACTAACTATGAAGTAACAGTTTCCAAATTTCCAATTGTGTCCCCAGACTCCTTTATGGTATTTGTAACTAGATATGATTTAGTTATTAAAAAAAAGGGTATCTATCAAAATAATTCAAAGGCTGTGTGTTAAAAAGCTGGTGGTAAGCTCTGACACCTGGGATTTCAAAGTTGACCTTGAATACATGTGTTATTTTGTTGGAAAATCAAGTGTATAAGGCAAACAAAAATAAAACCATCCTGAAATGGATGATGTGGATTTGGCTGCTTTGTGCTTTTATAAAGCTCTTCAGCGCTACCAGTTTCTTGAGGAGAACGAGGCGGGTCGTACAGTCGTACAGCTGACAGAGTTGTGAAAAATCTTCCGTAAACAAACAGCCGAAGTCAAACGGGAGCTGAGGGACTCAGAACATGAAGAATCCCATAAAGAAGTCCTGTGACATCTGTTTCCCTCCCCTGGTGACCCCTGGAGGTCATGGCGGGGTCACACACACCGCCACAGGTCACGCGGAGGGGAAGCTGTTTCCATGCCAACAACAGCAAATGACAAAACACCTTTAGGTGCAGCAGCATGAGCTTCACACAGCTGAGGACCAGGTGAAGATCTGAATGAACTTCTACTTCCTGGAATGCTGACTTGGAAATGTGCAAGATCCTGTTTGTTATTTAATCGCCATCTTTGTTGCTCGTCTCTGTGGTGTTTCTGCATTCCCCAGAGATCACCTGTCAATCAAACAGTGTGGGCGGGGCTTAGATTCCCTATTGATGGAGTTTGAGTTTCTCTTTTCTTTGTCTGTTCAGCCATGGTGGCTATCACTGCTCATGCTAACTGCCCAGTTCTTCTTCTTCTGTTTATTCCAAACAAAACGGAAAACACATCACTTCCTGTGCAGCAGGAAAGAGTGACCAGACACCGAGTTTTTATAATTTTAATACTGATAATTATCAGTTTCCCCTGATGTCACAGTCAACAGGACCTCATATACAGCACAAAGGGACAGCGAGAGCCAAAAACCACAAATTTCACCCTAACATGCATTAAATATTTCTTTAGTGTCTTTCCCTGTTGTTGCTTTATTTGCAATGTTAATTTAGATATTTGTTTATATCTGTACTTTTTAATGTGCTAACTTCTCTAAATTTATTTATTTATTTATTTATTTTATAATGGATAAGAGTAAGTCTGCTATAAGCCTGCCAGGCCTCTTTTACTCTCACCAACACTGCCTGAACTTCTTTAATAAATGTGTTACTTTGTGCAAAAATAAAGTAATATTTAATAATGTAAAAATATAAAAACTGCCCAAGCAACCATTTCTCATGAATTGATCGGCTCAAAGCCGGTCTGCAATCATATGAATCAACCAAAAATCATTTAATCAGCGGCACCTCTTTGCCTCCACTTTTTTCTCTTGACCTTTCAGTTAAACTCGTGTGAATCCCACTTACTGTAAGAGCAGTTTCACCCTCTTTTTTTTGTTTCCCCCCCAAACAAACGTCCACACTCAACATTATTTTGACTGGTGTTAACAGCCTGTTGGGTTTCGTAGAAAGAGCTCCGAAAGAAAACCGAGCGTTTACGGCTTCGTCACCTTGGCACGTATTTTGAAAACAGCGAGCGGCCCGTCGGGGCTGCTGGGACTGACTCATGACCTCGGCTTCCTCTGGGAGCTTTAAAACGCCGGACTGACTGACAAAGACATGCGGCTCTGACCTGTGTGGTCCAGACTGGGATCTGAGTGTGGAGATGTGGGTGAAAGGTTGAGGGATTTTATTGTTACAAAAAGAGCTGTAATTTTAGTTTTTTCCTGTTAGTTATTGCCTGTAATGAGTCTAAACCAACTCTGCCTGGAGGTTCATTTTGTCTCTTTGCTGCTACAAGAACCACAACAACACACAGTCATGGAAAAAATAAAAACAGTCCCACTAAATGCTACAGTTAGGTGCCTGATGGAGTCATGTTGGTTAAAAACTGCAATACGTGTGCTGTTTGATGGATCTAAACCATCAGTGGTAAACGTCAGGTTTTGGCGTCAGTCCCTCACAGTCACAGAGCGAGGGCTTCTTTCTAGAGCCGCCATTTTGCACCGACGTTCAACAATCGTACAGGGAGAAATCCATCGTAGAAGAGGACAGAGAGACATTTCTCCACACAGGAGCAGCACACGGACCAGAATGCAATGCTGCAGCCACAAGAGACCAGAATGCAATGCTGAATCAAGAGAGTTTCTGTTAGATTAAAGGGGCGTGGCCTTGAACATAGACAGATATTGTTCACAAAGCTGTATTTATGTAGTTAGCTGTATTTACACGCCCCTGACTCTTGAGGGTTGTTGAAAGGCATTCTGGGAAACACAGGAAACCACTGACTGAGGCAGAAGTAAAGAGACAGTGGGTTCACCAAAAGAGTAAATTACAACACAACATCACAAAAAAATCCTCGCTGGAATGCGTTTGAAGATCACAGATTGTAAAAGAGTGAGAATATGTCTTTGATCTAACCTTTTAAATCTACAGTATATTTCATTACAGGTTAGATCACCAGTTTCTCTTTCAGCCGTGTGTTTACATCATGCCACCCTCACCCACTTCCTCACCTCTTTGTGCAGCACTCCGCCTCTTCACACCAACAATCCTATCTCATCCAGCCGGGTGGGAGGCCGAAACAGAGGCGAGCTGCAGGCCGCCCTGCCGGGCTTCAATGGACCCTCATCCAGGTCAATCTGCCTCATCTCAGTTTGTACACAAAGTCCATTCAGGCCCGTCGAGCCGGGAGGAAACGCCGCGGCTGTAATCCTCACGCCGCGGCTGCAGATCTGTCAGCGCCGAGCCGAGCTGCAGGACTGTAGCCAAAATACTCTGCCAGGACGGGACGGTTTCTTCAGCCTGTCACACTTTTATGTCGTTCCTCCTTTGGATAGAGTAGACAAGAGGAAGCAGTGAGTGATGTTTTCTGCTGATATTCAGAGTCTTTAAATTTGACTGCATGCCCAAAAATTCAAAATATTCAGTGTTTCGGACAACATTTACAGGTCTGAGTGTGCAGATTATATTTCCTGAATAAACAGGTAAAAAGTGAGACTGACAAAAGTGAACTGGTGTTCTTCTCTCGTTACACATAATTTCTGTTTTTTTTTATGTTACAGGTATGGAAAATACTTTGTTCAATATAAATTATAAGATAATAAAATATCAAGTCCCGATCGTCAATTTTTACATTTGCTTTTTAAAACATTAGTTCAAATAAAATATATAGCATTCTCACCAGTGAATTTTCAATATAAAGTTTGACCTACAGACCAGATGCTAACCATTGATTAGCATAAGGCTAAAATTATAATGGGAAATCCTATTGGATTACAGGTACAGCTAGCGTGAATTGACAAGACAGTAATAAACTTTTCAGGCAAATTTCATGTAAAATACACAGTAATATTAAGCTTGCAGTCTTATGGACCAAATAAATGAAAATGGAAAGTTCTGGCTTAACTAATGACGAGACGACCAAAACAAATATGACTTCATACACACTCTGTAATGGGGACAGACTGCGACATGAGATAACAACAATCACCTCTGGATAGAAAACAGAGCAAAGATGTGCTTGAAGTTTGCTCTTCTCAGATGGAAATCTGTAAACTCCGACCCTTTCTCCACTCTTTACTGTTACCCAGCAGCCCCGAACACAACAAGATGGAACCATTTTCTCTCGAGTTGAAAACAGATCTCAGTTTTTACTTATTGTTTCACCCCTGTTTGCTCTGAACCATTAAAAAAGGTTCTACATGACACAGCGGTTTTCTACTCTGAAGTTATTGTAAACAAACATTGTGATTTGGTTTATAAGAATTAAAATCATTCTTTTATGGCCCATCTTTGCAGCTCTCACTTCTGAAGAAACACCACCCTGTGGTGAAAATTAAAATTAGACTTTTAACCAAAGTAATGTCAACATTGGCTTATACTGAAGCAAAACAGCAGCTCGAAGTCATAAAAATAATTTTTTAAGACACTAAATGTCACCATGTATTTGTTTGTGCCAGACTAATGAATTTTGATTTTACATGCTAAGTTGCCAAATGCTGCTTTAACAAGGAGGAAGCAAATAAAAATCATTTTAAAAAAGGGAAAGCAAAATACTAGCAACACCTGTTGTTGCACACTGAGCAAAGCAGTCAGTGTCCAGTTTGAGGAGGAAGGCAGAGATAGTCTGAGTTATCTGGAAGATTAGAGGAGCATCTTCAGATCTTTTCATGGCGTTTGAGAGCGTGACCAGCTGGAACTGAGAGGAGGAACCACAGCGACGGCTCAACACGCTTCACTGGGCCTTTAAAGAGGAAACACGGAGGTGACCGAGTGTCACACGGCCTGGTGCAAACACTGAGGAAAAATGATTTTTTTTTTTTAAATCAAGTCTGAGATGAATGCAATTATTTGGCAGTGTAGCAGAGTTGAAAGGTGTTCTACAAATAAATTTATTATAGAGTTGAGACAATTTTATTTTTGAAAATAATTTTGAGATTTTTTTTTTATCAGGTGAGGCATGTTTGGATAATATGATAATCTTTATCCATGTTGCACTTTATTGCTTCAAAAAAAGTTAAACTGCTTCACAATTGAGAGGGATAAAATAGAACAAATAGAAAATAGAAATGATAAAGACATGAAGAAAAATGGGTCCAGCCATAACAACAAGTGGAATAAATAAATAAATAAAGAACACTCTGTGGGCAACAGGGATGTAAAATGAATAAAAGTCAAAGGCAATAAAAAGCTTCAAGGTAAGATTAGGTTTTAAGACAAGATTAAAAAGACAGAAAAAAGGCTGATCTCTCCTCCACCTGCTTCATGATCATGCTGATTTTTTTTTTTATCTTACCATTATTTACTACTGGTTACCATTTTCTACTTATTTGTGTTGGTAAGTGTCGATCACTCATGAACTAAAGAGGTGAGACACTGAAGGCTGTAAGAGTCGTGCTTTACAACATGTCAGCAGCGTGGTGCCTTCAGGTAACGGGGGAAAGGTCCGTCACCTGGATTTCACCATGAAACCTGAGATCTGCGTGCGGCCGGAAGAGCCTCCTCTCCCCTCCACCGCTCAGCTATTTTAAAAGCCTCGCACTGTTAATCCCCAAGTCAAATATTGTGAGTTTCTCTTGATGCCAGCGAGCCCAGATCCTGCCGTCGATCTGAAGCCGAGGATTAAAAGATCAACAGCAGAGGTAAAGATCGGGCGATAGGCAGAGATGAAGAACAATCCTCAATCCCAAGTTTCCCAAAAACCACCTTCAGACTGACTTCATGTTTGTTTTATTGTAAGTGAACGGAGGAGGGATGGACTTAGTCTGTGGATGCATTAGAGAGGCTGAGCCCAGGACAGTAAACAAAGCCAGGAGTGGCTGGTGGAAATAATTTTGGGTGTGAATGAGTCAGACGTCACCTTTAAATGTAGAACATGATGTCAGATAAAGTGCACGTGTCCAAAATATTAATGATGAGCTGGATTTAATCAGTCTGATTGATGGAAACAGTTTGGCCTGATGGTTTTTACACTTAAACAGATGGAGAATCACCTCAGGCAGGGAGGTGAAACAGGCCTGCGTGTTTCTTAGACTCAGTCTGGGTTCACACTAAAGCTGGAATTATACTTCTGTGAAGATATATGTAAACACCTCTGCAGAGCTACACAGAGAGGGGTCTTATGGGTAAACGCAGGTCACAGATGCTCACAGGCGCCGTCGTGCGGTCCTGCACGTCAAACGAGCTGATTGGTTGAACTTTACACAAATTACACAAAATCTATACGCAGAAGTATGAAAGGAAACGACCACGCGAACGTCAGCTGTGCAAATTCACTTCCGTCCACAATGCAAAACCTTTTTTTTTTATAAACACCCTCCAAAGTGTGTAAATTTGAAAACGCTGGTGTGGCGTTGTCGTGTGGACGGAGAAAACCGAGCTTTTTGAAAACGCTGAAGTAGGATTGTCATGTGATCTACGTCATGGTCTAATACTGAGAGTGCTCATAGCCATGCACATGAAAACAGTCTGGAAACACAGATGTGGTGTAGTGTGGATTAGTGTAGGGATGGCCTTAGCGTCACATTTACTATTTGCTATTTTTTTAGCTTAGAAGTTAGATTAGACGACTCAAAGCAACTCATTGTGTCCAAAATGAACACTTAGGAAACCCCAAGCACAGTTTTTAGTCTAACTTGCAGCTTGGGTGTAGTGCTTAGTCCACAGATATTAATCTAGTTTACTTTATCAGCGAAGTTGTTTGCAAATTGTTCACAGCCTCTGCCTGCAGTCAGTGGTGATTTCCTCCAGGGAGTTTGTGAATGCAGGCGAGTTTTTCCAGAAGTTACTGAGCTGCTGCTGCGGCTGAGGTGGGAACACCGAGCAGCAGTGCATTTCATTTACATGTAACCAACATTAATATAATAAATATCCCAGTGCTGTTTGAGGGTAAAGTAGGACAGTACCGGTCTAGATGTGTTTGTATGTCTCACCTGCTCAGTTCCAGTGTACCTGAACCGAACCAGAGACACAACAGAAAAACATGGCAGCATGGAGGCAGAGCCGGGCAGTAAACTAAGACGTTTAACGACATTATGTGCTGCAAATGCAAAAAAAAACAGCAAAAAAGGCAAAGAAATAATATAAATAATCTATAATACTGATGACAAATATAGCAGTTGTGAAAAAAATGGAGTATTACTAATTTCTGGGAATGCTTTTAAAAAGGAAGAAACTCGAGGCAGTTTAGCAGCAGCAGCTGCTCTCTGACTTTATCAACCATGACTCAGGAGAAAATGTGTGTTTGTACACTCCCTGTGATTATATTACCTTTCATTTTGTTACCAGTGATCACAGCTTTGATGAAGTTACTTGTAATAAACTGCATTATAAACACGTTTATAAAGTAAATTTTGGTTCAGGGTCAGGTAGGTCACTTTAGTCAACACAGTCTCAGAAAATATTGTGAAACGAGCATCAACTTTGAAAAAAATGGAGCTTACGGATTGTTTTTTTTACTCCTGTTCCCTCTTTCACTTTCTGAGCACTGAGCGTCTTATTCACTGATTTGTGTCAAATTTCGTGAGATTTGCACGATGTCTCTGAACGCAGAGACAGGCCGGCGCAGCACATGTACAAGGAGGCTGCAGGGCTGAAGGCTGATGCAGATCTGAGCCGAGCTACTCACACGGCACTATCACCAGCTGCCATCGGCCGGCCGACAAAGAAGTGCTGATAGGAGAAAAAGCAAAAGATCTGTTGCATGTTGGTGGGCAAAGCTTGGGTGGTGGCAAGGGACTATTTTCTGCCGGCGTATGAGGTCAATTATAGCAGGGTGTGCGGCAATGTGGAAGACATTCAAAACAGTTAAGATGGAATTTGTGATTGCGTCTAAAATGCGAACCCGTTCCCTCCTCGGGTGACGGGCGTCTCTCAGCGCCCGGCTGTACATGCAGCTATTCATTAAAGATGGTATCAGCTGGCAGAGGCATTCGGCCAGGGCTTTCAGGGGAAGGCACAGAGGTGAGATCGGTGGGAACCATCTCTGATCTGAGTTTGCACGCCAGCCGAGGCTAACTTCACGTCGATCTGCTGCCAACGCTGGTTTGTTCAGCCTGTAAAACAAGTCAGGCCTGGTTTGGTCACGCTCTGTGCTGTTTTTTTTTTTTTTTTTGTGCAGACTTGCTGTCCTATACAACAAGCATGGCACTGCTGTCAGACATACATCACACATCTGCAGCAAGTCTTTCAAGAATAAAAAAAAAGATTTGTTTATTCAGTCACTGACACCCATGTGCTTTTCACACTGTGCAGTGGGTGGGGCGACAGCTAAGGTGCACACTGTGTCACTTCAGGCCCCTTCCTCTCACCCAACTCTCTTTACTGTAACTAACCAGTAACACAAAATGGCATTTAACCCTTTGTCCCCTGAGTTTCCCTTAAATTTCCCCTCAAACATCTTTAAGGTGATAAAAAGCCTTAGTCTCCATATTGTAGGACAGTGTCCATCCATATTGTGTATCTGCTGGTTGCGGCTTCATTGAAGCTCCATCACACTTATATTGAGTGAAATATTCAAAGCCAAGATGCCATTGTTTTATGGCTGCAGCATTACATCAAATAGAAAAGATCTACATGTCTTGTGCATCATTTTATACACATTTCCCTGGAATTCAGCAGGACAGATTTGGGATCTTTGGAAACCTTGGGATCTCCACTTCAGTTTACAATAAAGTTCTGTGAGTTTGAACAGAGCTTGGCCATGCAGCAATGAATTCATAATGGTAAACACACTGACACATGATGAATTCAATAAGGATCATAAAAGATCATAAAAATAACTCATAAAGGCAGAAAAACAAACTGTCACAGTACATGTCTGAGCCGTGATGCAGCAGATAACACTGACAGTCTATTAGCAAGTGTCATTCATGCATTCAAGTTCAAATGGAAGCACAATGAGGAGGTCTGTTAAAGGTGTCATGTTTTGCTTGAATGACACGTAAATGTAAACAGCTACTGTGAATCACTGTGCAGGACTTTGGCTCTCTTTATTCATGTCTGTCTCCAGATTATCATAACCATGTGTTATTTCTTCTTCTTCTTCTGTTTTTCATGTTGTATAATTCAGTTTTTTTCATCATTAGCATCAATAACAGCAGTGCTTTTAGTTCCAGCAGTAGTTTTTTCTGATACTGATAGTAATTATTGTAGTAGTAGTTTAATTAGTAATATTGGTAGCAGTTATAATTGTATTAGCAATAGCAGTTGTAGTGGTAGTAGTAGTTGCAGCAGTAGTAGAACTAGTAGTCAAAGTAGTACCAGTGTAGTATTTTCAGTAATAGTAGTAGTATTAATGGTAGTAGTTGAAGTAGTAACAGTAGTAGTAGTTGTAGTTGCAGTAGTATTAGAAGTTATAGTCAAAGTAGTAAGAGTGTAGTTTTTTCAGAGTTGGAGTAGTAATAGCAGGAGAAGGCAAAGGCATTGAAGCTTAACTTCCTGTTTGCCAGGCTCCACTACACTCACTGTCAGCCAAAACAGCCCACACATCACATTTAATTCTCTTCCTTGTGTTTCTGAAATGTAAAATGCATCACTTCCTGTTCGCCGAGAAGATTTACTGCCACTGGTTGTTGTCAGAATGAGCCAAACAGCAGCAGCTGATTGGTGTATACTTCCTCTTGCCGAGGCACAAACACATTGCTTGCATTAAAAATTAACCAATTAAGCAAAAGGAAGGATAAAAAAGTCACCTTACTGTACATCTCAGTGAATGTGAGGTGAGGAAACTGGTGTTAATGAGTCTGCTGTCATGTGAGGGCAGGAGGGAGTTCCTCTGTCTGGCAGGTTAAGCCGTCATAATGGATCCCCGATGTTCGCGGGGCTGCAACACAAAACACACAGTTGTTATTTGACAGTAATTAGCGGGGGACGGGTTTGGCGCGAGGTCACGGTACGCTGGCACAGATTAACCTGCTCAGAGGGAGTGCAGCCGAGCGTTCAGACGGAACCGCACGCCGTTTAGTCACGACACGCATTCATCTGCTGCTGCATGTAACACGTCAACGCAGAAAGACCGACAGACAGCAATCAATTCTGCACAACTGTCTGACGGTAATTAACAGTCATGTAGATGATGTCAGCGATCGCTCATGCCATGTCAGGCCGGGGCATGCACACACACACACACACACACACGCACACACACACGCACAGAAATATTGATTTATTACTGTGCATGTGAGGACCTTCCACTGACTGAATTTCCTAACCACAACTCCAATGTAAGTCAAATTACAACCCTTAATTAACAGAAGTTTTAAACTATCCTTAACCTTACTCTTAACCTAATTTTAACTCCAAATCCTAAACCTAAACTAGCTTTAATAAGAATTATGGTTTGGGGTTTGGGGTTAAAATTATAAGTAAAACTAGATTTATATTAGAAAGTAACCAAACCTGAACCTAACAAATATTTTCCTAAACCAGCTCCTTATATAATGTGATAGCCAGCCAAAGTGACCTCACTTTGCAAAAATGTCCTCACTTTGACAACTAAAAATCAAACTGGTATTGAAAGCCTTTCTGCTCTTCTCTGACTTTCAGATCGGTCCAGTTTTGCAGTGATGTCCCACGGTTGACCGAGTCGCCTCTTTATTTGCTTTGTCTCACATTTCTGCAGGACAGGAAGCGTGGAACGGTGAGTCAGAGGTAATTCTCAGCTTTGGGTTCATCCTGACAGTCAGACAAGACGAAGACCACAGCTTTTTTTTTATGTGCCATAAACCTGTATTTTGTCGAAGAAAACTCAGAATGGAGAAGGTAATTTATATAGCTGCAATGTGCAGTTTTTCAACTTGAAGAAGCAGCAAAGTATTATGTAGGGCTGCAGCTAGTGATTATTTTAACTGTTAATTAATCCATCTATTATTATTATCATCATATTTATTTATTTTGATTAGGCTAATAATTTAGTCTATAAAATGTCAAAGTCTGATGGAAGTGATCAGAGTCCAAAATGATGTCTTCAAACTGCTTCCTTAGTCTGAGCAGCAGCCAAAAAACCCAAAGTATTAATTTTATAATGATATGAACAGAGAAAAGGAAGACAGGCTGAGCATCTTAGTGAAGCTGGAGTCAGACGCTGTTGGTGTTTTTACTGGAGAAATTACCAAAACCATTCATCAAATATCAAAATTATAACGGATTTCTTTTTCCCCTCATCTAACTGATTAACTGTCAAATCGTTTTCATGTTGTGGTCACACTGTTCTGGAAACAATGAAAGAACAGGATGCCGTGTTGTTGCTAAAACGTGGAGTGTTGGAGTGTTTGTATTTATGAATAAAACGTGAATCATAAACCAACTAAATCAGACCTTCCTCACATTTTGCAAGTAGCCTCGATTATATTTGTGAGAATATAACTGAAAATTTGACTGGACTGTCAACGCTGGTGGATTTGATGCCACCTTTTAGCGATTTCTGATGCTAAGTTGGAGACATGGAGAAAAATCCCATACGTCCTACTTGTACTCATCACTAGGAGGCAGGCATGAGTGTATTTTCTCCTAGCTCACGTTTAAAGTAAATCAGAGATGTTGTGAAATGTGATATATATGCAATTTGTCATTTTAATGACAAAAAATCTGGTATGTTGCAGCTTTAACCTCTATAAACCTGTGGAAGTACACAATTATACTGTGCATGACTGGAAATAGCAGAAGCTTATTAATATTCACTGTGTAAATATAACAATGTACAGAACCTGGAGAAAGTACATGAATGAAAATACAACATAGTATACACACACTCACACACACACACACAGTAGGTATCGTTCACAAATCTGCAGAAGGCCACATGTATGAGTAGAAATGTTGTGGAGTGTGGACAGTGATTGTGAAATATTTATAATTTTTATATCTGTGAGTCAGTTTGGCAGTGGTAAAGTGGTGCATATGTTTACCTAATCAGCAGAATTTATTGCTTTTATCGATTCATTATTTTAGCATTTCTACTTTTACTACTTATTTTTACATTCAGTTTGGGTGCTTGTATTTTTTCCCCTTTGACCTCTGCTGCTACAAGGAATTTCCTCATAGGAACCAGTCATGTTTTATCTAATCTTGATCACAATAAGGTAAAAGGGGGTTTGTATTGTTTTGTATGATGCAGTTATTAACTGGCAATCTGTGAACCACCTCCAGGGTAATTACAGCTGATTCAGAGTGAAGATTTGTGACTGCGGCGGCTTGCTGTGGTTTCACGCTCGGCCGACTTTCTTATTCATGGCGCCTTGATTCTGTACTTGTTGAGAAAGAGACGTTTCAGCCTTGTGTTTCAGAATGAGTTACAGAGGTAACTTTAAATGGGCTAATACACAAATACAGAAGGCACTGGTGTAAAAACGCATGTTTGAACTGGCAGAGATCAACATGCAGCTGCCAAGAGGTGTGAAGAAAAACTACCTGGGGAGGTGAAAGCAGTCATTCACACACATTACACTTTACACTGTGCATCCTAATCAGCATAAAAACTACAAAAGTACCAGGACATGAAATGAGGTTTCCTGTGTTGGTTAAAGCTGCACTGTTAATCACTAAATGAGACGCTGTAGATTCAAAACTTCCCTTCAGTATTCAAATCTTGTTTTTCTTCCAACAAAGTAAAAAATCTGCCAGTGGGATGAAATAATCCCACTTGTTTCCAATGCTAATCCACTTGTTTCCAGAATTTTCTTGAATCAAGTGTCATTTTCTTGATCCTAGTGGGCTGATCTGCCTTATTCTGCCTTGTTTCAACAGATTTATACTTGTTCCCAGAAGAATTCCTCAAACAAGTGAAACTGCATTGGAAACAAGTGGGATTATCTCATCCCACTGGCAGATTTTTGACCTTATTAAAAACAAGATTTGAACACTGAATATGAGACTAAATGGCTCTGATAGTTCTGATATTCAGTATGATAATTTCTCCACCCAAGTAGAGTTTTTGGTTAAGTTTTAAGTTTTTTTTTAAATGGAAGGTGTCTCTTAAAATAAACTTTTAAATTGGTAATCCTGGAGTTCCTCATCATCTGAGTCTCAGAGATCACTTGTCATTCAAACCGTGTGGGCGGGACTTGGAGTTTACGTTTTTCTTTGTCTGTTCAGCCATAGTGGCTATCGCTGCTCATGCTAACTACCCAGTTCTTCTTCTGTTTATTCCAAACAAAGTGGAAAATGCATAACTTCCTGTGCAGCAGGAAAGAGCAACCAGACAGCGAGTTTAGAACAAACAGTGGAAAAGATTCAGGAACCGGATACAGACTGGATCACTGCTGTGTTGCAGCAGTCAGTGAAAGCAGCAAAACAAGCATTAAGTTAAATGAAATGTTGCTGATAAGTCCAGGCCCAACAGGCTGTTTGAAGTGACTCCAGGTGGGTGTTGCCTGAGCAATACAAAGCAGGTAATGGAGAATAAGGACTTCACTCACTTCCTAAAAGGCTCAAACTCCCTTCTAAAGAAACAGTTTTAAACAATGAGGTGGCTAATCTCAGAGCCAGTGTTTGCTCTGTCAGTCTCTGTCTCAGGACGACTGAGATTGCTCAGATTTTAACGGACAGCCTCTGTTTGTTCTGCACTGTTTGCTGATGGATCATCTTACACCTCTCCCTACCTGGAGGAGACCACTTCTGACTTCCCTCTGCAAACAAACGCTCTGCCTCTGGACTGTGAGAGGCCGACATCAAATGAGTCCAAATTTGTGTTTGGGGAATTTGTCCCATCGATCAACGTAGCCATTAAGTGACGAGAACATAGACGCCACAACCATCCACGTGTCCTCGGCAGATTGTTTCTCTGTGGTGCTGCATGCTAACGCTGCTAATGCTAACAGGTCACAAGACGCAGGTCACTAAAAGATGCAGCAGCTCTAAAGCTAAGTGGTCAGTAATTCTAAAAAAGTCTATTTTTTGTGTGTGAGATTGTTAAAAACAAATGTGATAAAGTAATAATGTGATTTTAATTAGTTTGGAGTTTTACTAGTTTTCAGAGTTGAAAAATATTTATCTGGTGAACTTCAGGTATTATAATAATGATCGTTATAAAATACTATTGGACTTTGCCCTTGCTGAACTTCAAGTCATCTGGAAAACCTTCTCGTTAACAGTGAGACATTTTATTTTGCATGCCTTTATTAAGCACAGTTCTAGAAAAATATAGTTACAGCTTTGCCAATATATTTTACAAGATTACACAATTCCAATGCAATTTGATTTTTTCCTTTCATGACAACATATGGAAAATGGCTGGAGCTCAAGCTGAGCTTGTTGAGACAAATGATTTCAGTTCAAAGCAACGAGGCCTGAAGGACCCAGTGGATGTGGTTAAAGGAAAATTCCCCCCCAAAATACTGTGAAAGTCAGTGGTGATGTTCTCCACATCCCTGCCTCTATCAGCAGTTTGGTGTCTGTTTCTTCTGTCCAGTCGTAGACAAGGTGACGTCACGTCCAGATGTTTCCAGCAGCTCTGATGGAGCTTGATATCAGAAAATGTTTC
>OMKZ01051732.1:15366-27083 GCA_900302535.1 Neoniphon sammara | reverse complement strand
AACTCCAGTTAAAAATCATACATCGCATGCAGCAGCCATGGTGAATTCAGGAATTATTGCCAGCTGGTATCTTGGCATGGTTTTTGAGCCTCGGGCTCATGTGTCCATCTGGTGAGCGACTAGTGCACTGCAGGGTTAAACAAGGACGACTCCGCACTTCACATGTCAATTTTGCTAACAGCAATAGCTGTATCTACTTCGATTATACATTCTGAATCTAAACTGATGTAGATAACAGTCAGACCCATATATCAAGCCAATATTGGTCTTTCAATAAAGATTCACAAAGGTGTGTAAGTCTGCTCACGCTGCCATAAAACCTACCTCACCCAGCCATACCAACGTACTGTATGAGAATTTCATTAGTGGAAGTTCAGTGGAGAATTTTACTGTCCCATGATGGTCTAAATTCTTTTTCAGAGGCTTTTCCATGCTGCCAAGCATTACGTTATGGATGGGAAAATAAATCAATGCTCTTTTTTAGTATAAAATGGTAAAATTTGGAGGAATGTTATATTGGCACAAAATATCAGCCACTGGCAATTTAAAGGTGGGCTGGGCAAACTAGCCATGGGTGACTGAAGTGAGGACTGTTAAGACTCAACCAAAAAACAAAAGGAATAAATCAGTGAGTCAGGCCGGCAATGACAACTGTGGAGACTCAAACATCAAATCATGTGCTTATTCCACATTTTTGTTTGTTGAGTCTAAACTCTTTTCACTTCAATTGACTCTCAGCAATTTTGCATTGTTCATCTTTAAAAGCAAAAGGCTGGTACTGGTATTAGCATTTAAAAAATCAATATGCAAGAATGCAGTTCCTGAAAGTGTGAATCTATGCGAAAATATGCAAATGTGTTTTTTGTAGAGAAACAAAGGGAGAAAATAAGGATAATTTCAGTTAATGTTATCAAGGCAGTCTCTGGCTTACATGGGGTCAGTGGAGAACAGTGGGAGATTCACCTTGAAATGGATACATAAGATTGAGTAGTCAGACAGCAAAGAGGGCCTTTGGAGTGAACATGAACATATTTAACAGCTTACTATTAAAGTAAGCAATGTACTTCATTTTCTCTCACAGACTGTCCTAGATGAATAAAAATGTTAATGTTTTGGGGCTTGTTAGTGGCTCACCATCTTGGTCATGTCATGCCTTACTCTTCTTTCCTACATTTCTTGTCCTTGCCATTGTTTGCTGTGCAACAAAGCAGAAATTCTACATTATTCTTTTTAGTTAGTGTCTTGCTGCCAGTGCTGTTAACAACCTGTGTGTTTTCCTTGGCTTGTCTCAGGAGGATTTCCAGCTGCTCCTCCAACAGCAGATCCAGAGTCAGCAGCAGGCAGAGCAAGCCCAGAAGAAGCCCTCACGTCTGGGTCTGCTGAGAAGAAACAAACCCCTCATGCAGAGACCCGCCTCCTTGTCTGTCAGTGCTCCAAATCCTTCAACCAACTCAAACCAGATCTTCATGACCAGACCTTCCCTTTCCAACGCCCCAACTCCCAGATCTGACCCGGTTTCGGCCCCTGGCACACCTCCTACCGGCACCCAGCGCAAATGGAAGGACAAGCTGAAGAGGGGCAAGATCAGTCGTCAAGATGACCAGGATGCAGCGCAGCAAGATCTGAACCAATCGGCATGGGGCAAAGACCAGGACGGCTTCCAGATCATATCACTTGAATGAAACAGTGATACATTGAACTAAGTATATTCATACTAATGCATAGCTCTCGTATCTAACTTTTTCTTAAATGTATTTTTTCCATTAGTAGTAGTGAGAAGAGACAGAGGGGGATGACATGCGACCAATGTCCTAGGTCAGATGTCACAGTTACATGGCATAGACCACTGAGCCACAAGGATGCCCCCATATGTAGCGTTTCAATGTATTCATGGGAACAGTCTGTTTATGAAAATATAACTGTGGATAAGATTGAGCCATATAAATGTATAATACTGTAAAATTCAGTTTTGCACTTAATTCTCTGAATTTTGTTCTGTGTGTTGGTTGGCATGTTGTTGTAAAAAGCTCAATAAATGTAATTCTGAGCTGCAGTGCTTACTGTACAAGCTCCTTCAAATGTCTTGTCGAGTCAGAGTAGTGTTTATTTTTGTCAGGGACACTAAGGGACACTGTCACCAAATCCCAAGCCTCCAAAATCTCTTTTGATCCTCTTTGGTCTGCACTTTTGTTTGAAAGATTCAAAAGAAAAGGGAGTGACTCTCAGTATTTTTTTTATTTTATTTTATTGAATATCAGTAGATTTTATACATTTTCAATAGATATTGTATATCTAAATAATTTACTCATATGCACCTCGCACACATTTAAAATTTCTATATGCCAGTATTTAGAATGGATGTCATTACTGCAGCAATGTTTTCAACATACTCATACGCAAACAGCACAGCAAACTCAACACCTGAAGACAAAAGAGAAAAGGCATGCTCATAGTAAAATACAAAGCACAATCCTGTTCTGATTATTACAGTCTTCAAACATCATTTCAACGTGACTTAATAGGTTAACTTTTCTATGTAATCAACCGAGCGTTAGTCTTTGACACATTCTTGTCTCATAGCAAGGCGACAGATAGTGATGCAGGACCTGCATACAAATGCCACTGCTAACCCCTCTTCACCCCACCAAGCCATTCACACTGTGCAACAAGAGACATCTGACCACTGGTCAGCAGCAGAGATGGATGAGGGGGTTGCCGGGCTACTGTACTGGAGCACTTTAAAAGGGATAAAATAAGGGAAAGTTTCACTCTACCAAATCTGATTATTTAAAAAGTCTTTTAGACCCGGTTTTCACATCAAATGAAAACAGTACAAAACACTGATTGAAGTCAATATTTAGCGCCATGAGGCTAAGTGATATACAAAATGTAATGCATGCTAAACCCTTGCCAGTTAAGATTCCCTGTGATACAATTCACACAGAACTGGCAACCCAGCTGCCAATCTTAACTCTGCTAGTTATTATTGTCGAATAAACCTTTTTATCATGTTTTACAGACATGAAAAGAAGCTCTAGACAAGAGAGGCACATACAAATACACAACAACTTTCTCACTCATAAAATGGACACATGGCAGTTTCACTATTTGACCGTACTTTTCCAACTCATGGAAACAGAAATGATGTCTTTAATACTATTACAATTAGATAATGTACATTGTTGCAGCATATATTTGTCGCATACCCATATAGTCTTTGCGCTTTAGTTGTGTACATTAATGAATGTGATAGGGATAATAAATCTGAGTAAAAAGTTGTAACACTGAGTAGATTGACCAAATACATAGACACAACAGCAATAACAACATGGCTTATTACCAGACAGAAGAGAAGTATAGTAATAATATAATAGAGTATAACTGGTACAGTTGTAACCTGAGATATTCAGGAGACAGCTTGACAATACTGCACTTGAACTTTAGCTTGGTTCTCATTGATGTTTTTGTTGGCATAAAAAATTTAGCCAGCTTTTCCAGTGACATCGAGTTGTTTAAGAGGAACCAAACCCTCATCTGACATACTGTATATACACACTGAGGATATGAGATATAAATTAATTCTCGACCAAAATAGTAAACGTACGTCCATTAACATAAAACAGTGCTTCTAAAACAAGCAGTTGTACATGCACAGTTCTGCACTACAGCCTTCTTCAGAGCTAACACAGAGCTCCCTGACATGATACCAAATGCCCTCATGAAAAGGAACAATTTTTGCCTAACAGTTCCTAACAGTTCTTGATTTACCTTAAAAAAAACCAAGCATCCTTTTTGTTCCAGTACTATCAAGGCCTTCATGTCCTAAATATCTTGTTGGTGATCTACTGCAGCAGCCCCAGATTGTACTAGCCAAAAAGCCAATTTTCTTTGATGACATAAATCTATTTGACATAAACAACGGTACTGTGCAAATGAGTTTCTTTGGATTAGTAAGTCATCTCCAAAACATTTCCCTTTTGTTAAAATGAAAAATATATTCCTACTGCTGTCTACCTAACAATCTACAAATCAATGCACATATAAATCTACAAACTAAACAATCTAGCAACACTATTTGTCTGGCACAGACACTGAACAAAAGTAAGTTTTCACTGTCTAGGCTACACACTATGTTTGAGAGCATTAAAAGGTCAGGTCTAACTGTACTGAAAGGGTGAGTTTGGTCCAGGACTGGTGAATTTTAGCATTGTTAATGGCTCCACCTGCTGCGGTTGAAGCTGCTTAATTCTCACCATCAGTTTCAGGGAGGGAGCCCTCGGAGAGATGCTGAGCGCAAAAGTTCAGGTGGAAGGAGGAAACCGGAGGAAGCTACGACTGCAGGAAGGATATGATGGAGCTGATGAAGTCTAGAGGTTTATCCGCGTGGATCCAGTGGCTTGCGTCTGGAATGTACTGGATGTCAGCACTCGGGAACAACCGCTGGATCTCTGGGTAATCCTCAGAGCTGGGTCAGGCGTGAAAATACAGGGAGGGAGGAATGATGAGGTGGAAAATAACAAAAGAGATTGGTAATGAACACTAAAGAGGGTGAACAAACACATCTAAAAAACAATAGTTCCATTCATATTTTCACTTATGACTGATTGCCAGACAAAACATTAACTGATCAAATGTGAAAAACTGTCCATTTCTTTGCACAATAGCAGTCTGCGGTGTTTGTACCTGATGTAAGCAGAACTTGCTCCACCCAAGAACAGCGTGGGTCCCTCGTAGGTTGTGTCAAAGCTGGGGAAGCTCATGATGTCATCGAGGTGCGCCGAGATTGCATCCAAATTAACTCTCCAAGAATACTGTCCATTCTGCTCCACCAGGTTAGTGAGCAGGAACTGACGCACTGAATGCTCCTGTGGGAGAGAACCACAGTATGTGACTAGACTTACGAAACAAACTTAAATACAGATTCAGTTATAAGCATCAAATCCTGGAAAGAGAGATTAAGTGCTGCTGTCATTCACAGAACACAGCTGAACAAGAAGGTAATGTTTTAACAAAACAAGCAACCTCCATCTTTGATTTTAAGGATTACAGAACAGCTGAAATGTACCTATTTTACATCTGTAAGCATGGAAGGAACAGGAGTCCTAACCTTGACCAAACTGCGCAACTGGTCTTCAGCCATTCGTCTGGCGGTGGAGCGTGGGAGATCACTGGAGACCTTCATTTCCTGCATGGCCCGGATGTAGTTGCGGAAGTTGGTGCGGGTGGTGGTCTGGGCCGGACTGATGTCCACTACAACCAACCTCTCCACTAAATTGGGCTGTGGACAGGAACAGATGGGAGGGTAAAGAGGGAGGACAAGCAGGAGGGGAACAGAAGGAAGGGTAGAGGAATGAAGGGAGGGGGGTAAAGGAGAAAGATCAGCGGGAAGAAAAAGTGATAAAGTGGAATGAGGAGAGTTGGGGATGATGTGAGGACCAGGAGAGGATGATTAGATCAGAGATGAAAGCAAAGTACAGCAACAAAGGTTAGGTGCAATCCAGTAATGGGATATCATCATGATAAATTCATGTTGACATTTTAGGAGCGCTCACCTGTGTCAGGGCAGTTGACATGGCTACTTTTCCTCCCATGCTGTGCCCAATCAGGACACATCTGTCAATGTGTAGCTGGGTGAGAAGGTGTTTTAAATCATTGGTCATTGCCTCATACGTCAGCACGGGGTTGTGTGTGCTGTTGCCATGGTTACGAGCATCCACAGTCAGCACCTAACTGGACAAAGGACAGTTAGTACACTTGGGATGGGGGAAAATAGGGAACGGCGGGGGGAGACAAAAACTTCAGGTCAATTATTTGCTGATTTGACACTGATGATACTGAGTGTTCAGCTGGCTAGTCTGGGCACACTGTTAATCAAAGTTTACAATCACAGGCTATCATGATAAATATTAACAATAAATAGTTACAAGTATGTGCTTTGTCTATTTGCTCACAGACACAACTAATGAGCGCAACAGATCTTGAACTCTGACATGATGCCTTAGGTCAGTAATGGTTACAAAAGTGCCAATTGTCCAGAGTTGTCCAAAAACTGGCAACACACTGCTTTAGTTTAAATACATTCCTATGCCTGCCCATGCTTCTTTGTAAGAAGCCTACTGTGATGCTCCTGAGAAAGCACTCAGATGCATTAAGATGCAATATTATTGTTCTAACAATAAACAAGTGCTTTGTCTTCACCACTGCATTACCTTCCGGCCTGTACGTTGCACCAGGGACTTGGCTATTGAGTGGAAGTTAGATTTGCTGCCAAAGAGGCCATGCAGAAACACCAGTGGAGTGCTCTCTCCTTTCCCATCGAAGACATCATAGGTCAAGCTGACCGGGCTGGAAAAAAAAAACAAGAAATCTCTATTAACTACCCTCTCCTCTGAAAAGCTTGTAGTGAGAAATGCCTTCACAAATCTCAGAGAACTTTGGAAACGGGCACAACCCTGCTGGGTAAGGCAGGCGTGGCAATGCTGGCCTGGGAATAGATCACACCTCGGGGTTCTCTGCCTCTGCAGACTAACTGAACTTCACATCTCTGACAGCTGATACAGAAACGCGACATAATTACACCACACACCCGTGACAGCACCATTTAAGTGCCATAAATCACAGACAGATGGGGAAAGCCTATTTCTAAAATCCTCTTTATAAATGTGAGTCAAGCTTTCGTCCTACAGGAGCTACACACACCCGTCTGTAGGTTAAACTGCTTGCTAACTAGAAGCCTGAATGTCATCGAAATAGTGTAAAGTTAGCGGTTGACATGGACTCTCGCTGACAGCATGTAGACACGAACAAGTAACAATTTCCATCTGCAAAGTTTTCGCTGCCTAAAAGCTGGAATGTTAAGCTGTCGTTTCCACACAACATTATTGGAATAACGTTGCGCTACGTTAGCCCAGCTAAAGCAGAGGGCATTAGTTAGCCGGTCGGCTAGCTTTGCTAACGTTACCTGGATGAGCTGGATGCCCGCACTATCGCAGACGCGCCGCACACATCCTGCTGTCCGGTTACAAAACGACACGACGGCCGACAGTTTAGGAGTCCTCTCTGGATTACACGACACAAAGCACTCATGGCAGCATATGCTCGTTTATTCTGAGTTTGAAATGCAGCATAAATTTTTACAAATGCAGCGAGACCCGGAGTTAAGTGTGTGGATATGCCTACACCACGCTTCAGTTGGGAAGCGAGAGCTTCGGTGTAACCATGTAACAGCTGATAGTACGTAATGACGTCAAACGCAAGCATACAGAACGCACGCACGCCATTGCTTACAGGGGCAACAGGGGGCGCCAGAGTATCATAATAATGTGAGCCACTTGGCTTGCTACCTTGCCCGCCTCCGGTATAAATTTCCAGAGAATTTATATTTTAGGGATGTAGCTCATTGTCTGTGAGAGCGTCAGCGTCTTGCTCATGGATATTTCTGCACGGGGCTGCTGATTAACATACAGTGAGTATGTGGGGATCAGACCTGTGGCCCTTTTGTGACCGGACAGTCCCCCTCTGCCACAACAGAGAAAGTCTAGGACAAACCCATCATGAAAGCATTTAGAATTTAAGGCTGTCTGCTGGCAAAAGCCAAAAGGGGAAGCTCTGGCAGTCACAGCAAATCTTCTTCCTCACTTTGTCATCTCCACTTGCAGGAAAATGCCTCTCTAGTGAGACACAGCTCATGAATACATGCTTGATAATGGTTGTGCATTATGATTTCACTATTCATATCACACCCCAGGTCCAGGATGTAGTGAATTTTGTTCATTTAACTAAACATTTTGTGGGTTTTAGGACCAAAATACCTAATCCGTTGAGTTTGATTAATCCAGTGCCCACCATGTAGGCTTTGTACTGACCCAGTAGTTTGAGGATTTGTTGGCCTGAAATGTTAGTTCAAACATTTACCACCAGAGAGAACAGGCCTAGAGTAACAAGCTGTAGGAAGCAGACAAAATGATTTTTAGTGCCTTGGGGTAAGCTCAGGTGTCCTTTAAAATGGTGCTTAAAAGTTTAGACAGTCAATATTACACTAATTTATCATATTTACTTGCATAAATGTCATTTTAATTAACACACAACGTAACTTAGCTAGTTGTGTTGCTGGTCCAATTTTATGATTTTCAATCATTTATCATGCTCTACTTTGCTTTTTGTTTTATTCCAATGTGTGCATTTGTACCCCCCAAAAAGCTTTAGAGCTACTTGCATATAACCCAGCATTGGTAACAATTTGAAGAAGCACATTAGATCTTTTGGAGGTTAGAAAGTTAGTACAAGGGTATTTATTTATAGGTGTGGGTGCTCTACTTAATCACATCTTGCTCACCAGTGCACACATCAAACAATGAGTCTGCTGGTTGACATATTCCACGCTTTCTTACCTGACCCTTTTGTGCCTAAACCACTTTGATTTATGCTCAGTTCAGTAGATTTGTGCTGTCTGTGAGTCCTCCTGCCATATACAACAACATCCAGAAAGAAGTCATCAATCTCTGGACTTGGAGGCCTGGCCTCTCTGTCTGTGCCTCTAACTGTTCATTACTATGGGAGACATGTCTGCTGGGATAAAGCACGTTATGCACTGTCACCATAGAGATGGCGTGACACAGAGGCCCATGGGGAGCCCAGCACTGAGCCAGACTGACACAGAGGGACAGAGAACGGATGAGATGGGGGATGGTGAGCAGACACTTTATACATCCCAAATATTAGATTGCTTCAGTTGTTTCCAATGCAAGTCAGCTTGTTTCAAGAATTTTTACCACCAAGTTTTCTTGGAGTGATTACTGCCTTGTTTCAAGATATTGATAGCTGTTTCTGGTGAACCCCTGAAACAAGTGATCGCACTGGTAATGTGCGATAAGCTCAGGCCAGTGTTTTTCAGACATACTGTATATGAGTAAATGTTTTGTGAAGATGGATACGTTTTTGCAGAGCAGTGAAGATCTTAAATGAAACGTAACAGTTTGCCTTCCATTTTTATTTTAGTGACAACAGACGGATCCTGCTGACCTTGTATTCCTGTAGTCCTTGAATGAGTTCTTTCCTGCGTGACGAACCTGAGCGCCCAGACTTTTAAACTCCAGCACTTCTCCATGCCGCACAAACCAAAGCAAATAAAGTCCTCGTCTTTGTTCTCAACCCTTGCCTGCTTTTTCAAAAATGCACACACCCACACACACACACACACACACACACACACACACACACACAAAGAAAGAGTGAAAGAGGATTCCCTATGCTTTTTAATTACAAGAGGTACTTGGGCCCAACAAAAACATTTCATTCAGTAAAGGAAGTACATGGGACTTATGGCAAGGTATTCACTCAATTTAACTGCCTAACACAAAATGAAGGATTCAAGTTTTTTAGGACTCAAATATCAGGGAAAAATAATTTATTTTGAACTGAGACACTGATACAAGGCTGTGGCGAGTGCTCACTCTGTATTGAGTGTCATTGATCAAGGTAACATTGTTACTGATGCTCTCACATTTGACTTGATTAAATAATCTCCCAATCACTAAATTGGCAGTGAAAGTGTACTACAAGTACACGCCCACTTTGTCCACAAATCATCAACATTGTAGCATAGCTCACACAACCTTTAACTCTGTTTTTCACACTTTCATCTTGTGACTCAAATGTCCCCATGCCAAGATCAAGCATGGGGTCATGACCCATAATTTTAAAACCATTGTGTTAGACCATAAAACATGAACAGTGTATGTTCTAGCCAAAGAAACCCTCTGAGGATTGGTCACTAAACTTAATGACACACAAACCCAAATGCCAGAAGCTTACAGATAAAGATGAGCTGCTTTCACACATAATGGCTTTATTATGTGTAATTCAGGATTGGTTTCATGTCATGTTTCTCATATTGTGGCAGGCCATTTTTTGATGGTACCTTGCCATGTTTTTGTCTAATTAAAGATCACTGAATTATCTAGAAATGTCCCTAAATGATTTTTAAATGCAGGAAAACTCACCACACTTCACACAGCTACTCAGTTAAGGCTGTTTGTTTGCAAAAACATATATCTCTGATTGTATTTATTCCTATTTCTATTTCTAATGTTTTCTTTCCTGGTAGTATCAATCGAAAAATCATACTAATGGGCTCATAGATAGGCGACACTGGCTTTTGCAGAAAAATTTTGGCCTTCAGAAAGTATGTTATGTGAAGCATTACATACAAGAGTCATTTTTTTTTCAGGATTGGCATTTATCTGCTTTTGCAAATAAACTCCTCATTTATAGTTGCTAAACATTTCAGCCCGTGATCTTCACTGACAGGCTCTGCTGGTCTGTGAGCAGAAGTCGACACACAAACATTCAAAATCTTTCAGACAGGAGTTGGACGAAGCTGAAATTCGAAGAAGTTGTGACAATAGGAGCACTTCTGAGCACAAACCTATTTGCTTCTCATATATCAACCATGCAAGTCAGGTTTGAGCTGTTTTACAGCAATGTGAAGAGACTCGCACTTTGCTTTAAATTGTGCACCGCATGTTTCAGCGTCATCTGTATCATAGCTATAAACCTTTGCCCACCCTATATCATTTTCTGTTTAAAAGGCCTTTGGAAAAGTTTAAGAGGTCTCATATGCAGTTTTACGCTAATGATTTATGGACAAAAATGGTTGAGGTTAATATTAAAAGCCCTACTTTGATCCTGAACCTTATGTTTATGACACATATTGAGAGACTATACTGATGTATAAAGGACTCTGCAAATAAGATTGCCACTCACTGCCTTTCCAACAAATTACAAACTTTCTCCCAAATCAAAGATAGTTTCATGGAAAACTCTCCCTCAGACAGGATTTGTGTTTAGCATCTCAACATAAAATGAGATAACAGTAGACAGAATTTGTTGGTTATCCATCTTACAACATAAAATTGACACCAAAACATTCCCATCCAATTAGTTGCTATTTTAGTTTTTCACAACACCACCCATCTATCTGTGGTTACAGATATAAATAGTCTCATGACTCATTAAGTCATAAAGCAAAGCTCCAAGCTCCCTGATAAGAGTTGCTTTTCTGCAGATTTATCAGTGATGAGCTGGGATAGGAACAGAAATGTTCTCATTTACAGGGAAAGCAACCATTCAAGGATGAACCAGAGCACAACAACAACCTGGTACAATCCTGTTACAGCTCAGTTTATATTTGTGTCTTGGCTGACTCCAGACTCAGATAGACACTACAGTCATAGTGCTATTTTGGTGGTCGGAAAAATAAACTAAGATCCTGATCCATGTGGAGCTTTGGATCTTTTTGAGTTTCTTTTTTTAATCTATTTTTTATGACTCTGAACAGTCAAAAACTGTCAAACATGCACCCTGCCCATTTGTATAATGTGTTTTCGGTATTATGTGCATCTTTTTGTCATAGCCTACACCACTGGCCTGGGCAATCTGTCCATTTATGTCATAATCCTGCTGCCTTACTGTATCTCTCCTAGGATTATTTAAACTATGTAGTAATACTACATCTAAGCTTGTCGACCCTACAGTTGAGGCTAGCTAATCTCTGTGTGACATCTGTGTTATGAAGATTTTCAAGTGTTTGCATCAGATAGATTATCTGCCTCACACAAACAATAAATAGAGGTTAAAAAATCGGTGATAACCTGAGATTATTACCAGTGGTCCTATCAGTTAGCTGTTGGACTTTGCTGTCCGATCATCAGCTTGTT
>OMKZ01051732.1:7866-10366 GCA_900302535.1 Neoniphon sammara | reverse complement strand
AATCAAGAGATTCAAAAAAAAAAAAAAATCAAAATCTTCTAAGATCCTGGTGAAGTGTTGCCTGCTTAGTAGGTTCTTTGTTTTCTGGTCCGTCCTTGAAAAGTAATAAGATCTCCAAGAGGGTGTGATGCAGCTAAGAGATGCTGCCACGGAAACGCAGATCATTTATACCTCAGGGGAGCGAGGTGAGGAGGGAGGAGGGACCTAGTGGTGATGTCACAGAGAGGGCGTCTGCAGCCTCTTTACAAAAACACCACCTGCACACATTCAGTGAATACTCAAGAGAGCGAAGCCATGGAGGCGGGGCGGGGCGGGGGAGGAAACAGGTGCTATTAGCGGAAGAGGGGAATCACTGGTAAGATGAGTCTTGACTTAGTGTTATCCCCTGGAAGACAAATCAGTATTTCAAAAGTGTTTCCCTTCCAGAATTACCCGACATGATGCGTAAATTCAAGATATGTATATCAAAAGTGGAGTGAACAATGCGATCAAATGAGGCCCAAACAGAGAGAGATAGGCCAGAAGTCCTCTGAAATTTTTAATATTTGGGGATGATCACACAACCACCCACCCCTCCCCACCCCCCACCTTTTGAAATACCCTGAGGAAAAATGTAAACAGTGGACAATAGACTCCACCTCGGGCTACTTAGACACAGTGTTGTGAGTAAGCATAGAAACACACACATAAACACAAACGCACACACCCTCTCAAGCGATGGAAAGATTAGCCCTCTGTTACTTCTGGTCTTTCACTGATCCTCATCATTCTAACCCTATATGAATAAAGGTTAATAAAAAAAAATGCCCCTGGTTCCAGTAGCGGGGATCTATTAAGCTGTCAGGTTTCAGTGTTAGGAAAACACCGAACTGTCAAAACTGGAAACCGGAAAAACTGCACCCAGAGCAAATATGAGCAGAGAGAACACATAATAGGCTGGCCTTCTGACACCCTTAGCATACAGACCGTATGATCATCCCAGTATCGGTTAAACTCATCGCTGTGACCAAACATTTCCTGGAGATCTGTATCATGTACCATGTTTGAGATAATAAGGAAGCTTAGAGTAAAAAAGTGTTCAAAATTCTGCAATTCATTCTATTTCCATACTTTCCATATTTTCCATATAAGTTTTTCTGCAGCTTCCTTAATGCTCAGTGACTTCAAAATGGTAATTTTGTTTTTTATTTGAGGGCAGTTGTGCAGAAAATATGTTTTCTGGTCTCTAGGTCTTAAAAAAATAGAACCACAATTACTAGCAAAGCCAAACTGGATTCAGAAGATGCATTTCAGACTCAGTTTGATATTTCAAGGGAAATATTTACAGTACAGAGTTGTTTTTTAATGTACATGGGTTAGATTTGAATTTGTGCTCTAAATGAATGCATGCTCAAAATTAATTAAGTTTACCAGAGAAATTGAACTTTACAAGCACAAACTATATCAAATAATTTGAACTGTTCATTTTTACAGGGATTTGTCTCACCATTATCAGGCATACTAATGCAGTAATTCTGGAATTCAATATATTGGCAAGCCTATATGGCTTGTGAGTGAGTTTTTAGCCATGAACATACACAAAACTGCAACTTTTTGTGTTTTTTGTGAATTAGGTTTTGGTAAAATAACTCATCTCAAAACCAACAGCCTGAAGCCCTCAAATGTAAATGTGCTGTATTTCAAGCTGCTATGACTTCTGTCACTGCTCATAGGGGTATTTCTTATCAACAGGTTTGAATGACAGGGGGATCCAAACAACAAAAACAAAAACACTCACACATGGCTCTGTTTCTCATTCCATCATTCACTAACCAACATGTTGCTGTTCATCTTTATCAGTCGGTTGCTCACGTGTGAGTAATAACAACATCAGATGTTGCATGCAGATGCAGAGCCTGAGATAACAAGTGCAGCGTGTGTACTGTATCAATAAGGCTGCGCTGAACAAGTGGTTGCATAAGTACAAGTGCAGAAGCAGCAACAGCAATGGTACAGTTCTTATCAATTAGTAAACAGTATATACCATAATAAACCAGGTAAGTTAGCAGCACTTAAGCTATTATGAAACTAAAACACCCTTCCAAGTCTGTGTACTGGTGTGTAGTCTATGGTGACGCTCATGTTGTCTGTATATAAAACTCTTTTCCCTAGTAAAAATAAAATACACTTAAGTGTATTTAAAATATAAAAGAACTGTAATAAGTGCATTTAAAGTACATTGATATCGTATGTATGAAATTTAAATATGAAAAAAGTGTATTGATTGATTGTTTTACAAAAAAAGTATGCTGTATGCACACATAAATACAGTATTCTGAAGTGGGACCATAAATGCTGCTTGTGAACTTCAAATTTGTTGTTTTTTTACACTGCAAGATAATTAAAAATATGATAAATATTTATTTTGATAAAAATATGATGAATATTTTACATATTCAAAGCTGATTTTAAGGAATGATTTGATAATGCACTTTGAGTATATTAATCTTTAGTGATCGTG
>OMKZ01051724.1:0-12260 GCA_900302535.1 Neoniphon sammara | reverse complement strand
CGACTTACCCAGAGTGAGACAAGATGTTTGATACCATTTTGACCTCTGTATGTCCACTGATTCGGTTCCCATGGGTAGCATTTCTTGTTAGCTTAGCATAAAGACTTGAAGTCTACAGGAATCATTAGCCTAGCTCTGACAAAGTGAAAAAATAAAACTTACAGCAACACTGAAGCTGAGCTAACACAAAATGCTAACTGTAAGAACTGAACGGTACAGTAGCACTCTTTGTACTCCTGAACATGTGTTCTGCAGTTATAGTTCCTATCATCTATAGTTCCTACCATCTTACTTATCCTCAAACAACTCTCATTAAAAAAAAATCCAAGACATGTTTTTCAAATACACATGATACATTGTAATTAAGACAGGTTCTGAGTTGCTGTAAGGTTTGTAAGGTTTAATTTTCACTTTGATGGAGCTAGGCTAATGACTCCTGTACATTTCAAGTCTTTATGCTAAGCTAACACAAAATGCTACCCATAGGAACTGAAGCAGTGGACATACAGAGTTGAAAATGGTATCAAACATCTTGTCTCAGTCTAGGTAAGTCAGAAAAAGGGTATTTTTCCCAAGACATATTAGTTGAGTATACTTTTAAAAGAAGTGCAATGAAAAGTTGGGCTCTCAGCTCACCTTTGGGGGTCACTGGCAATCACATGACCCTGAGACATCCTATCAGGATATCCATGAGGGCTGTCCACAAAAACAGACGAAGATGATGACGACGAACCGCTTCCTCTAGTTCGGTTCACAATCTCCACCATGGCCCCGTTACTTTCCCGCCGCAGGGATCGGCGAATTGGAGACATCCGCTCCGATGTCACCATGCCCACTCCTCCAATGATGTGTCCATCAATCATCCTGACTTCATTCATTCGGTGTGGGGAAGGGGGCGGGGTTTTAGTGCTCAGTGGGGGAAGCTGGTTGTCCCCATACTTTCTGTTTTTGTGCCTGGATGGATTAATGAGTGGATGAAAAGACAGATGCAGTAAAAGAAAGCGACAGTTTACATTAAAACGGGAGCCATGAAAAATGGGTTGACTGTGGTGAGTTCCCCCATGCAAAAAATATTAATTATGCTTTAGTAAAGGTTGGTCCTAAGCCATGTGTGTACAGAATTTCAATCCAGTCAATCGCTAGAGAGGCTAATTTCACTTGTCACTTCCACCTCTCTGAGTGAGGATGCATTAATCTTATAAATCATCTGTTGTAGTGTTTGGTGAGTGCCTGAGTTCAACTCCCTATCTTTAACTGTTTAATCTTCTTACTGTTAAGCTGTTCAGCTTTACTGCAGTGTTAAAACAACTCCAAAGCAAATGTTTGAAAATCAATACAAAGAGGATCCTGGTGGACCTGTGGACCAAGTTTACCAAAGACAGCTATATTGCAGTTGCAATGGCAGTAGGTTGTATCTGGCTCATGACCTCTGTCAACCTCTCACTTTCTGATCCTTCCTGTCACCCTCCACTGCACACGATCTAATGAAGCAGAAATGTCATAAATAATATTCTTTACAAAAGAATATGAATCCCTCGAAGGGATCTAGAGTCTCCAAGTCACAGCTATTCTCTAAAACAAATCCCCAACTTCAACTATGCTGTCTTACTTCTTTCTGTTTACTGTCTGTCTTTTTGGCATTTTGTGAAAACACAAAAATCCTAAGGCTGCAGCTGAGAAATACTGCCTACTCTGATCTAGTTTTTGGTCTGCGACAAAACTTAACTCCACAGCATCATCACCTTGCCCCATAAACAACAAAGCACTGGTCCAACAGCAACACGGTTCTCCAATACTGGATTGGATTATGTTTTCATGTTAGTGTTACAGTTTCTGAAGACACTATATATTGCATGGCAAAACAGATTCTGGATTTTTGAACAGGACGATCTGCACCTGTGGAGGGACTGGGTTTGGTGCTCCAGGATTTCCCCGTACGGTCCCAAAGGTTTAATGGAGGCCCGATACTGCTGGAGTCCCGCAGGAACAACCCCACCTCCAGCATCTACCATGTCTGCAGCGAGAGAGGGAGGAGCGCTGCCCTGGGAGGAGGCAATGCTGAGACGACCTCCATCCTGGAGAGAGGAACTGTAGGAGTCTGGGTAGTGTGGTCCTCCTTCACCACGCACCACCAGGGCCATGCTCTTACTGCTGCCAAGGTCCTCATCTGATGGAAGGAAAAGGCAGACTGAATTCAGAGTTAAGGAAAAAGAAACAACAGTTGATAATTCAAAATTGTGCTGGATGAGTTGCAATAGAAGGAGGGAGAGACCTTTACAGATGGAACCCGTATATAAGTTTACCTTATAAAAACCTGGTGCTAAACTGATGCTTCCCAACCAGAGAGGACTTGTTTGGAAAATGTAATATACCTCTTTGTTTTTAGAGCAGGAGTATTATATTAAATTTTTTCTATTTTATAATATTCAAGCTAGAGCCTTATTTGGAGCAGAACCTCTATGTTTTGATAGATGCTGCTATGCATGATGTTGATGTTGACTGAAAATCTTGTTCACCAAGCACAACATTAGATTTGATTGATTTAAATGATGACAACGCAGAGTACCTGTGGGTTTCAGACACTTTTTAAGACCTTTTACACTACCCAAAACCAGTTTACTACTACAAACTACAAATGGGCTAAATAAGAAAAAGGACACCAGGGAATAAACAGCTAAGGTACATGAAGCCCAACGATGGAGTAAAACAGACAGGGTGCATATTGGGGTACTAGCTTTTTACATTTTGTGAGCTTGGATTCATGAAGTTCTATCTGACTGATCTTACCAGGCTTGACATCTCTCCTCTCCAGTATGGCACTGCTGCTGGAGCAGAGGGGCACTGATCGTCCCGCCGCTGACAAGCGTTCTCGTGGTAACGTGGCGCTGCCTGGATCAACTACCCGTGTGCCACCCCCACCATAAGCCATTCTGGAGGGAGAGGAGGGCATGGAGCGAACCATGGGTGGGGACATTGACCCCTGGAGGTTGTGCAGGGTACTGCGGCCAGAGGAGGACAAGGTGTGGACTGGGCTGTGGTTGCCGTACAAAATCTCCTTTGATATCTGGACAAGAAAAAAAATAAAAATAAAAATAAAAAACATTTCCATAAGTCTGCTGAAAAGACTGAATCCAGTGGAAGTGTTAATAGAGACACAGTTTATTCATATTCCCCTTCAAGACACCCAAAAGCATTTTAGCATAAATAAATATTAACTACATTCAAAAGGGTTGGCATTATTTTGATCGCCAGAAGGTTCAGCATCTCAATGTCATTTTACAACAATAAATTGCTTGAGGTGATTGTTTGCATTGTTGACTTCTTTGTTATAGGTGCTGGGGTTAAAAATAAATTAAGCAATATAATGTGCCTTTTTTTTGCAGTACAATGACTCGGTCTCTTTCCACCATACAGTTTAAAGCAAGCTGTTGTTATTGCCTGGCTTGAGCTTTCTAAATCTCCTTGTTTGCCCTCTACTGCACAACTACCAGACATTTATTTTAATTTGTAGCATATTTACGTGATATAACAGTTGTTTTGTTGAAGCAAGTTTTGTTTAATGGTAATAATTTGTGTTAATTGCATGATGGATGGATTAAACCTGATAAAATTCAAATAACATTATCCACTGATTCTTACGAGGGTCTCCAGTTTGCCTGCAACTATGAACTTCTTTCAAGGCTTCTCTGCAAATGCACATTCTGCAGATAGGCTGTAACTACAAACACCTACAAACTACAGACATAAGAGCTACATGTTCAAACTTCAGATCAGTCACACAAGTGAAACATACAAAATCCAGTTTAAAAAGCAATAAAATCACTTGCTCCGAGCCCCAAACAATTAAGCCTCATTAGTTAGTAGTGCAGCAACAGCAAAAGTTCATTCAAATCTTACATTGTAGCTGAGAGTCTACAGTTTCACATTTTAACATTTTCAAACTGATCAAAGCTCAGATCCAATAGTTTTGCCAAAATAAAATCTGTTCCTTGTTTCCAACAAAAAGCACTTTATTTTCTGCACTTGCTGTTGCAAACAAATGAAACGGGACTGGATAGTAGGAAAGTAGAAGTTTTCAAAAAGAAAACAGAGTTAACACTGAAATGACCATGGAAATAATCATTGAGCACCTCAAAAAAGAGAGGAAGATATGTTTCAGGAGGCTTAAAAGTGGAGAAAATTAGAAAGAAATATCTTTTCTATGCCCCATTTCTTCTATGTTTTCCCTTCCAAAAGATTTATAGTCCTGAAACACAAAATATTTTTCGTTTGGTTTGACATGATGATTAAGCTTTAAGTTGGGTTAAAGGGTCAGTTTTGATCAGATTTCTGCCATGTATGAGCAAAGAGAGGAAGACAATAACAAAGCCTGAATGCTCTCAGAGGCTAAACAAACCCCTGGCTGGAAAACCTGCCTCTACAGAAAAGCCTTGCATAGACGTGCAGGTGTGTGCGGTTGTGTGCGGTTGTGTGAAAGCTGTGTGTATAAGGGCCTTCCACTGTGGGAATAACTCCAAGCGTCAACATCCTCTCATAAAGCCAATGAATCCACATCTGTGAAGCCAGTAGTCATTTCACAACTGCTCTCCACAACAGCTTAAGCGAGAAGTTTTTTTTTTTTTTTTTTTTTTGCTTTTTTCGCCGTCACACGAAAATAACCAAGACAATTCAGCACGATAAATCAAATTGATTCCTCTCCCGCAGTCAAGAAAGCAATGGCTGCTGATCTGTGAAACATGCAAATCTGTTGAGCTTGTCCACAGTTCAGTGGTTTCAGGCTCAGATTGCCAGTTTCCCTGAGTGTATTGCTGCTCAGCCTAGCGCTACAGCTGTGAACCTCATATCTCCACTTGTGGCGCTTCCCTCTTATTGTTCCCTACAATTGAATGTTCACAGCACATGGTCAATTAGATGCCAAGTCAAGTTTCAAGACCCCAAAAAACCCTAAAGTTTAACTTTAAAGGAAAACTCCACCCTTGGATCCTCTTCCACTGTTATGCAATCTGTGATGCATCCCAGAAGGCTGTTTTATGATGAACTGTTGTTATTTACTTTTATGGTGTACCCACTTTACCTCAGCTTGCCTTGTCTACTTCTACTTCATTTAGTGATTCCCCACATCCCCCAGAGACAGGACGAAAACATGCTGCTTTCAATCAGAGATAGGCATATGCGCACATAAATATATTTGTGATCACTGGGGCATATTTGTAATCTTGGCCGTGCCTAACATCTCTTGTGGCTGCATTACATTCAGGTCTACTGAGGCTACTGTCAGAAGAGAAACTGGTCTCTCTCTGTTCTATGATGGATTTCTCCCTGTACGATGGCAGCTCTCGAAAGAAACCCTTGATCTTTGACTATGGGGGACTAACACTCAAAACCTGATGTTTATTGTTGATGTTTTAGATCACTGAAATCTGCTAACATACTCCATTTGAGCTGCTGGACATATCTGAACATAGTTGTGTATGTTTGGCCGGTTATCCACAGGAATGACATAAATACACCACCAAGCAATAACATGGACCCAGGAATGCAAAGACATTATAATTGCTGGATTGTGATTTGTCTTTTTCTTTAAAAAAGGTGTGGGAATAAAATTGAAAGAAAAGTTTGAGTCTGCTATAGTTGAAATAGTTGAGATGTCAGCTTTTCCTTTGACAGGAGCAATCAGGGTTGGGTAGTAATGGATTTAATGTAATCGGGATTATGTAATAAGATTACAAAAAATAAGTAACTATTATCAACCCAGATTACATTTGAAAAAATGTATAATTGGATTATAGTTACATTGTCAAGGATTACTTCATTACAATTTTGATTACATCTTTAAAATATGGCAATTTTAAAATTATTAACTTTTGTCCATGATAACCATGTAAGTTTGGAGTCTTTCATCCAACATATGCAACCACACTGCATACTACAGAACCAGATCACTGCCTTTATCTATTAACTCTTGCTTTTCTTCTCTCACCTTCCACCACTAATTACTAAGTTAACAGGGTTCTTTCTCTGCACTATCACTGCAAGAGATGAAACGCAAAGAAACGCAAAGAAATATGAATGCAAATGTATTTGCCACTCATTCGCCATAGGCCCCCAAAGATTCAAGCTTAACTGAATAGACACAGTGTAATCCTGTGTGCTCTGCAGCTCTCATGCATGCAAACCCCACAAAATCTCAGTTTTTTTTTTGTTTTTTTTTTACAATGCCCTAGTGTGGACTAGGATACAACAATTTCAAAATGTCAGTGAGTGTTTGGGCCAAATATACAGTTTTGCTCTAACACACATGTTGACTACTGCTAATAACGTATCATGAACTCAAATTGTGTTGAAAAGTAACATGAGATATACACTGTGGAAAACTACAGCCACAGATGTCTTCAAAATATTCTTATCTTCTCCTTTCTCCTTAAGTTTCTCCTAAACTTTTCCTGGTCCTGTAGCATAGAAATAATATAATACTTGTGTTTCCATAAAATAGGGAAAATTACTGACTGATAATTGTGATTGCAATATTTTGAAAAATAGCCATGATTATCATTTTTACCCTAATTATGCAGCCCTCGTTTGTACAGCTCTCCATTCAACCAAAGTGCAAGTTTATCTAGCTTGATCATGCGCCTTGAAATACTTGGTATTGTCTCATCTGTGTTTCTCCATCGTAACCTGCAGAGTATACTTGGCTCAGCTCTGGGTAGAAAATGCTCCTGCAAATTCCAGCAAAGCGCACAGCTCCGTAAAATGTCCTAAAATACATTCTGGTCCTCCAGATGCCGTCGTCCTCCTCTGACACACTCACATGATTCCACACAACAAAGATACGATCAATCGTTTTCTCCCCTCATTTCTCTGACTTACTTTGCCTGAAACGCACTGAGTAATGATGCAGTTGTGCAGATGGGAGGTCAAATTCATCTCTTTGTTCCAAAAGGGCGTTGATTCCTAAACTTACATAAAGCTGGCATGTCATAACACATAAACTGCCTGGTGTTTGAATATTCAATATGAAATAAACCCCCTGGAGTAGTACGCCCAGACCAGTTACACAAGGAGAGCGAGCCATCAATCAAAAGGTTGTTCCAGCACAAATTGAGCTGACGCTGATTCCCCACAACAACAAAATCTCCTTACAAGACTGACTCACTTATGACCGGCTTTCACTTTGGCTTTAAAGCAATATTTCTCTTTCAGCACGCACGCCTCCATGGAAGTTCAGGAGCAGCAAAACTTTGAGCATAAGCTGCTCTGGGAATTTACTGTGTCTGCCTGTAATTAAGATTTTGCCCTCTCAATACTGATAACATGCAAAATCATTTATTAAAAACTATACTCTGTTTAGGCTGCACAGATCATACTGTTTCAACTTTTAAATGAATCAATTTAAATAAGATTTGAATCACATTAAATCTTATTTTCTGGGAGTCGCTTTCATTAAATGTAATGAAAAACAATCAATAACATTTGTTCTTTAACCTGTTTTTTAAAACATTGCATTTACATTGCATTTACATTTCGTCTGTGTTCAGTGATTATAGTTCCTACCATCTAACTTCTCCTAAAACGGCTCTTGTTTCTTGAAAAAAATTCCAAGACATGTATTTGAAATACACAAGATACATGGTGTAAATAAGACAGCTTCAGAGTTGCTTTAAGGTTTATTTTTTTCACTTTGATGGAGCTAGGCTACTGACTCCTGTTGACTTCAAGTCTTTATGCTAAGCTAACATGAAATGCTACCCATAGGAAATGAGCCAGTGGACGTACAGATTGAACATCTTGAACATCTGGTATTGAACATCTTGTCTCAGTCTAGGTAAGTTGGAAAAAGGATATTTTGCCCAAAATGTTGGAGTATTCCTTTAAATTAAAATTAAAATTAAGATAGTGACATGGATGACCAGCCCTCAGAGTGGGCCAACTTAACAGTTGACAATCCATTATGGCTAATTGATGCACTAAAAACAAAAATAGTTTACCAAAATGAAATAGAATAGATTATAGGCCTTTATGAGCCCCTAAAAGCGTTTGTGTGTAGGAGATCCATCACCACCCAAACACATTACATAAATTGAAACGCTGAGCCTTTAATAACTATCACACAAAATAGGCAGGGTGGAGGAGTACTCAGTAGACTACCATAAAGCCTTTGGATGGCAAAGTCTATTCTATTTACGATTTATAAAAATGGAGAAGCCTTGCTGGTGCTGTTCATTGGATTTCTCATTTGATTTCTACAGCAATTAACTTTTGTACAGCAATCCTTCATCTGTCTTGCAATACATCATTTTTTAGGTTTTTTTTTTTGCAAGCTCACAGTTAGCTGTCTGCGGAAAAATAACATGGGGGGAGTGAAAGTTAAACCATTTGGGGTATGCATTCCAGTAGACTAATTAGACATAGGGCTATCTGTAGGTCATACCCTACTCTTTGTGTGTGTATGTGTGCGTTTGTGTGTGTGTAAGAGAGATAAACAGGAGGAAATGGGCAGTGAAAGCAAGACAGTGTGTGAGGCAGTTTTCTGTCAACCTCTTGTCTCTCAAACTAGTGGAAGCAGAAGTGCTTCTTGGTTTTTCGTGCCAAAAGCGGACACAATCAGACTCCCTCACTGACAGCCTCCCTAAGTAATCCCAGTAATTGGCGACACACTGACAACATTGCATAAACATCTCAAAACGCATGTACACCATGCACAAGTTGTGTTATCAGAACAACCCCCAAGAAAATGAGGCATGGACTTCGTCACGCTGTGTCTCAACCCCACCAGCAACTGACCATGGGTGGCTGAACATTTTACATTTTACACAGGCCCTCTGGGTTTTACAGAGCACCGTTTCTCCAAATATCATAAGCACAGGTACTGCAAGGATCACTCGATTAGTCTATCAGCAGATAAGTAATAGATTATGAATTCAATAATTAATAATTTTAGTCATTTAGAAAGTAAAAATCGCAATCATTTGCTGATCATAGAAACATAAGTTGCTTACTTTTCTGTTCTTATCATGATAAAATTATCTTATTTATTTTTTATTTATTTTTGCTGTTCGTAAGAATAAGGAAGAATTTGAAGACATCACTTTGTGCTCTGCTAACTTCCCATGAGGCTTTGGCATTATTTCGACACTTTACACACTAAATGATTAATAAGAAAAATAATCAGATTAATTGACTATGAAAATAATCATTAGTTGCCGCCCTAATAAACACAGTGACAACTCCGTTTGCTGTTGTGAATTACTTTTTAGTCCAATCGAGAGCTAATTGTCTTCCGTGATCAGGTTAAGGACTATGCATTAGTCTCTTGCCATACCACCAATAATTATGTTTTGACAAAATAATGCATCTGACAGTTTGGTATTTTCAAAATGATATGGGGTGGCCCACAAGATAGCATTCATCTGTCCGTTTGTAATGCACAATATCTCAGACTGATTGGATTTTTTTAACTAGTGGGAATGTTATAGCTTGATAGATATAATCTGATTTTGTTGCCGTTGTTCACTATACAAAACAGAGTCTGGGCTGCGGTGCTTTGGAAAAGGGGCGTCAGCAACGGGAGTTTACAAAAATACACAGCAGGTGATTGGACCAACCATCTGTCAATCATTTGTTAACTCTTCCAATCACACAAATGAATAAGATGTAGTATGAGCATGCTGAAGCTAAGCAAACAGCAGAAATGTGATGGTGAAAGTGAGCAAGCTTATTAGTAAATATATTGCTAGCTTGTTAGCATGTTGGCACATGATTCTTGCCGTTTTTGTAAGGAAAGTTCAGCGCGGTGCAGCTTCTTGCTGTCGTCATCACCTAAGACATGTTTCTTCAGATAAGTCATGTGCACGCCAGAGCCCCTTAGAGAAGCAGGAGTTTAGTGTCTTACTCAATAGCACTTCCACTGTGATGGAGTGGGCATCATGGATGCAATACTGTTTAAATATGGTGACCAAAACCAGACCTATGAAAATTCACTGTGAAATACAGGTGAATATTTTAAAGGAATACTCCAACGTTTTGGACAAAATACCCTTTTTCCGACTTACCCAGACTGAGAAAAGATGTTCGATACCATTTTCACCTTTGTACGTCCACTGGTTCAGTTCCTATGGGTAGCATTTCTTGTTAGCTTAGCATAAAGACTTGAAGTCTCCAGGAGTCATTAGCAAATTGAAAAAGGAGTCATTAGCCTAGCTCTGTCAAAGTGAAAAAATAAATCTTACAGCAACTCCAAAACTTATTTACACAATGTATAATCAGTGGTGGAAATGGGAGGGAACACAGGGGAACTCCGCTCCCCAAGTAAAATTCAGGAGGAACGGGGTTCCCCCTTGGATTTCGAAAATCTATTCAGTGTTTTTTTTTATAGGGGGAAATCGCTTAGAACTGTTTTACACTGTTTCTGAAGCATGCTCATGAAACTGAACACTCTTGAATGCACCACAAATCCAGTCAGAGCCCAAACAGCAAATGGGAAACCATTAAACAGGAGTAACAAGAAGAACAGCCAATGGGAAGGCGTGATACTGCAGAGTCCCGGGAACCTGCATTTCTGTGTGCCAGCATCAGACTGGTATCAGACTGGACTACACGTTAGCGGCTAACAGGTATGAAGCTATCGATAAACATATCAACAACTGATGGTGGTGGTTTGCAAGATATTTGATTTAGTTTTGTTCCTTGTTTTGATAACAAAGATGTCAGAAATCTTATTTTAACTAACTTTAGTAATAGTTTTTTATGTAGCTCTCATGGTACTGAGTAAAATAAATAAATAAATACACGCATATCCACACACCCCCACACCCCTACCCCCAAGGCGCTGACCCCGCCCAGGTATGGTTCCCCCAGTAAAACCTGGCCATTTCCACCACTGTGTATAATGTGTATTACACAGTAATGAATTATACATCTTGGAATTTTTTTTAAAAGGGCTAATGACCAGGCTAATGACTCCTGTAGACTTCAAGTCTTTATGCTAAGCTAACACGAAATGCTACCCATAGGAATGGAACCAGTGGACATACAGAGGTGAAAATGGTATCGAATATCTGGTCTCAGTCTGGGTAAGTCAGAAAAGGGGTATTTTGCTCAAAAAGTTGGAGTATTCCTTTAAAGCTATTTCACTGCCTTGAGGTTTTCAAATGTCTGCATGAGTACATTTCTACAGCTGATTACCAGTGCAGTATTTACCCTTGGAATTTGTTTCACTTGTCTTGTCCTTTTAAATGCATGAAAGGACAAGAACAAGACCAGACTCGGGGCATAGACATGGAACCAGAGAGATAAGAAAAGGTACAGAAATAATCAGATAATCAATAATCAGAAAATTTAAAATTTTAGAATTCAATAATTTAACTGACCTTTTTAAATAGCTTTGATTATAAGCTATCAATATTACTGATATCTTGTAGTGATCACAGATTCTCTAATGGGAAAACTGTTCACAGCGTGGTGGTGAATTTCCTAGCTCTTTCCAAAAGTTTGTGATCACTTCTGTGCTTTCCTGTATTTTGACAGACCGGCAAATGGTCAAAATATTTTTTCTATCCTTATCTATTTGTTCCAGACCTGTGTTGAAACCCTCAAGACGGGGAAAAACAGAGCTGGAGGGATTAATTCCCTCGAGGAGGACAGTGATTTATCTCCAAAAAAAAGTCCCAGACAAGAGGAGAAGGCTGGTTTTAATACGTTAAACTGGCAAACAAACCTGGTAGATGTTCCAGGAAGCAGGATTACACAGTTAGCCATGTAAGTGTGGAAAAGAGATGGCTGTTTTGATGTTTTGGACTTGGAATCTGCAAGTCTGAATGTTCAGTCCCTTAATGTCAACCACTTCTATTTGATGGTCACTAATTTATAGCCAAAAAATTTTTAAAAAGTCTGAATTTGTATCTGTGTATTTAAAGTATGTGGCTAACTTCAACACCTCCAAACAACCTGGAATAACCCACTTTATTCCAGCAAGTAAAGACGTTACGCTGAAGAACAAGGATGGAGTGAGAAAACGCTGCTTTTCCCTGGAGGCTGGCAAGGATCGCCAAAGATCGCCCTGTGCATGTGTGTGTGCCTGCATGCTTGCAAGTCTATACCTGCAAGGTTGATATGTGCACAGCTGTGGAGTGTGTGTGTGTGTGTGTGTGTGTGTGAGAGAGAGAGAGAGAGAGAGAGAGAGAGAGAGTAGCCTGTGGTTTATCCCACTCCATCATCCCACATTGTGATCTCTATCAGCAGAACAGGAGCTTAGGAGGCTT
>OMKZ01051721.1:0-20740 GCA_900302535.1 Neoniphon sammara | reverse complement strand
TTCTATGTATTTAATTTCAGAAAGCATGCCACTTTAAAACGAATATCTCAGGTTTTTCAATGAGCCATTCATAAACAAGTACACATTAAGAACACCCAAAGCCAATCCGTTACTGATTTGTATTTGATATAGACTTATACTCACAGAAAAACAAGTAGACTGAGATGTAATCCATTCTCTTCAGAAATATGGTCTTCATCAACTAACGTATTTTTGTCTTTTCCTCTTAAAGTGCGATTTTTCACAGCTGTCAGTTCAGTATAAACGTGTGAAGTGAGAAGAACCACAGAGCAGGATGTCAAACGTTTACAGTCTGCAGTGTCTTCACACACTGTGCAGTTTGCATAGCAGCCCACAATTAATAATGCTTACCTGATTTTTTCGGTTTAAATGAATTAGATCATAAAATGCAATGTAATTTATCAGAAATATCTAAATGCAGATATTTTCAGTGTTATGCATGAAAGTTTGGTCATGTCATGTTAATTTATAGAGCACATTTCATACTGACGTATTTCAAGGTGCTTTAACAGATAAGCACACAATGCATACACATAAAAATACAGATAGTATGTAATTAATGAGAAAAAAAATATAAAATACAAAGAAGTAACAAGTAAAATGAAATAAAATAAAAAAGTACAAATATCTACCGATAAGCATTGTAAGAGAGAAAGGTCTTGGGGTGCCATCCCATTTATTTCAGTGTCACTGTGGGTCTGCATTGTATTTTTAACATGCAGCTGTGTGTGTAGAACAAGAAATAAAAATAGTTAATCTACAGTTTCAGCTCACTGATGTTTACTCAAATTTAGCACCACAATAACATGCAGTTATGCAATTCAAGCCCTGAAACCAAAGTCTTAATCTGTAAACTTGCAAACACTAAACAGATAGCAGCAGACAGAAGCCACAAACTGCACAGCCGATTAGAAAAACAGGAAAATGTTTGAAATATGTCTCTGCCATGCAATGGCCACATGCTTCTTATTTACAACCTTTCTTCCTCACCCTCACAGTCCGATGCTTAACACAGTACGCTATTCTCAACTCATTAGTAAAGTCAGGGGAAAAAATAGACCTGCTAAACATTTCATAGCACAGCCCATTGGGGTTTGTAAGCATGTTCTTAAAGCAGATTCACAGGTGTTTTTCTGGAACAAATGCAAATACACTTCTCAGAAAACTGTATGTGTTTTCTCCTCAGAGAAATACACTGTACATGTTGTGTTTTTATTTCTGCCCCAACTCCCACATCTCTCTTCCTCCTTTCTTTTCCTATTTCCCCATTTTCATCTTACTTCTCCATTCTCTCCTTGCTTCTGCTCTCCTCCATCTCCACCTTTGTTTTCGCCTCTTCTCTTCTCTTCTCTCCTCTTCTCTTCTCTTCTCTTCTTACCCCCTGCTTTTTCCCATCAGGCGGTGAGGTTGCAACTCCAAGGTTCACACAGTATTTCCGCGGCAGCCTGTCAGGTCTGACCATCCGCCCAGGCCGCATCGAAACCCAGAAGGTTATCTCCTGTTTGCAGGCCTGCAAGGAAGGCCTTGATATTAACTCCCTTGAAAGCCTAGCTAAGGACATCAAGGTCAGTAGAAAAATGGAGGAGACGGGGTTACTAATACACAGCGCACACACAACACATTTGCAGGCTTTGGTTCTTAGCATCCATTTTATATGCACCCATCGCCCTCTTACAGACATGTGCATAATGTTTGCATGAGTATGGACTCACGTATAAATACATAGGCATGTATACCTGCAAGTATAATTACATACACAAAAACACACACATATTGAAACTCCAAACCTCAAAAGCCACTTAGCCACTTGACTCTTAGACAAATGTTAATTTGACTTACATCTCATTTGATGTAAAAACTACAAAATGACCGTTGGCCTGCCTTTGCATGTAAAGAATATCTGAGACACAGCATTCTTTTCAAATGACATTCATCAAGGAAGTTCAAAACTATTTAAATGCATGATGTTATGATGAACAGTACTGTTTTTCATACGTGTTACATGTTGCCCTCGCCCCTTTATTATGTTGAAAAATTGCTAATCTGCAAGTATAATTTACCAAGCAACTGTATCAAAGGGCATGAGATATTAAGGGGTGATAGGGTCCAGTGGTACACTTAAAGTTACCCAATGCATTTTTCCTGTTTGCTTTTGTTTACATTCAAACTTTCTCACCAAAACACATTGTGCGCGTCCTTGAGGCCTAATAAACATGCTGAATGCATTTCCTACATCAAAAGACATTTGCCTTATAAAGCCTTATTTTGGACTAATTTTTAAAGTTGCAGTGTTTACATTGGCGTGTGTGTGTGCTGGAAGAACTTGTTATGAAAACAAAACAGAGACCCTATTTTTTTTTTTTTTCAACTGGGGTGCACTAATAGCGCCACTAGTGGTCCCAAACTACATTGGGCACCTTTAACCGCTTGGGAACACACAGCTGGGCTGTACTTGCATTTCCTCATTAAGAGCACGTTATCTAATGGAAAACACAAATTAAGTTGTCAAGTGGACAAAACTGTTTGAGTAGGAATCTTTAAAGACCTTAACAGGGCAAACACTTTATCTTAGCTGTTAATGAGTTCATATATTTTATGTAGCTTCTGTTCTATATGTCTGTGTGCATGTTGGATGTGTGTGTATGAACTGTGTTTTGCTTATGTATTTCTGTCTGTGTGTCCAGTTCCATTTTAACCCCGCCCAGTCGGTGCTTGTGGTGGAAGGAGAGGATCTGGATAGCATCAACACAGCCATGACCAAGGTGTCCTACATCAACTCTCGCCAGTTCCCCACCGCGGGCCTGCGCAGGCTGCACATCACCACCACAGTGCAGTGAGTACAGCTGCTGCGCATACCTCGGAGCACGCAAAAACCTGCACGAATCTTGTGCACGTTTTTAACCTTTAACCTTTTTTCTATCAAAGGGAAATCAGCTGCTTGCTCTTTCCCAGCATCACCCCGCCTCACAGTCATACATTTGGACATGTTCACACCTGGGAGCACAGCTAGAGGTTACATACTGTGTTCAAGGGCACATGAGTGGAAGTTTAGGAAGAGGCGAGAATTACTCACTTTTCACTTTCCCACCCACATTTTCACAGCCTGGGGATTCAACTTTGAGGCTGCGCATACACTCATACTGAACACAGAGAGAAGAGTCTGTGTTTGATAGTCTGTTGTGAAGGGACCGTTGAGCCCACGTCTCCATTTCACTCTTTCCGACAGTATTTGCATTTCTGTGCACTTCTCTAGCCTGGTTCACATCTTGTCTGTCTCTACCAGTGTTAATTTAGTCATCAAACATCACTCACAGAATCAAGTTTGTTTTCTCCAGTATTTCAGTCCAAATGTGTGCCACTGTGCAATGAATAAAAGTTTACGCAGCATAAATTGCGACCCTGTCTTTCGATTTGAATTGGGAAATGGAAGAATTAATGATAAGAATAACTTTCGTGGGTATTTTCATCCCAAAATGACGTCGGCTTGACATTTAACACAAAACACAATCAAAATGCAATCAAAAGATCATAGGATACCCCGCTCGTTCTGAAAAAAAAAAAATCATACTGAATTTGTTCAAAAGTAATGTCCCCACCTTCTTTTTAAACTTTTTAAACACTTTAGTAGGACAATTTCTGATCAGGCAGATCTACAAACTGATGCTAAATAAAATCTTGCATTATTAGATTCCGGGGGATATCTGGGGCATTTGACATTTTTAAAAGTTTACAGAAAGTTTTGAGTTTCTTCCTTCATTTTTCCTTCCTTTTTTCCTCTCTCCTTTGTGTCTCTGTTTGCCACCCAGCCAGCCAACCTGCCAAAACATCGCCTTTCCTTTCTTGCTGCACTTCTCTTAATTTTGTCATTAAAATTCTCACCCTTTGAATCTCCTCTTGTGTTACTGCTTGGTAATTAATCTGTATTACAGACTGCTACTGCTTTGCTTGTGCTCTTTTATTTGTATTTACACACTGGTTTTGAATCTGTTTCCCCTCTTTCCCCACAAGAGAAATTGTGCTTGCACGTGCTCGTCTGCATCTGTGTGATGGTGTGTGTGTGCGTGTGTGTGTGTGTGTATATCTTTCATTTTGTATGTGTATCTATCATTTCTGCTTGTTGCTTCCCACTTGTCAAGTGCTTGTTTATCATCAAGCAACCTGTGTATGTCTGCTCATGTGTGTTTGTGCTTGTCCGTTTGTCTCACCATGTTTGCTTGTATGTTTCTGCCCGTGTCTCCACATCTATCCAGTATCTGTTCATTTGTTGAGCAGCGAATGCAGGCAGGTCAAATCAGCCTGGACGTGTGTTGGTCGATAAGCCGAGGTGAGCCAGAGGAGCAGTAATAGGCGCTGTCTAACTCTGAACAACACTTCACCGCTCCCCTCTAGATAAAGAGAGATGGATCCTCCTTTACATTCAGCAGACAGTTTAAGGCAGCAGTCTGTGAATGAGGCAGCGCTGCCAGATGCCTGGTTTTTGACACAAATGGCCAGTGTTCAGATGCATTTTCCAGACGTTTAAATGTCCAGCCAAAATCGTTTTGTAAGTAATAATCCACAAATTCTAGAATTTTCTTTCTTTATTCGCTTTCACAATCTGCTAGTATATTAACAGGCTCATGACTAGAACAGGGTTTATCTCTACCAATCACAAGTTGGCTTGTGAGCCCACACTTGTGGGTGCTTTATTTTAAGTGTATAGTGCAAAGTTTTTAATAGGCTATGACATCATCACACTTATAAGGCTGTGAAGAAAAGCAACAAGTTGTATGGGTCTTTGTTTTTTTTGCTTTGGTAAGTAGAAGCCTGGAGGAGACATAATGTTTACTCCACTTGTAGAGTGCATGTAAGCTATTCATTGTCTTCTGTTCTGCTGCCTTTCATCGTGTTGCACAGCATCAGAGTGAATATGGTATTGATGCACTGTAAGGATTGCTTCAGCTGTGCTATTGTCAAGTAGTGAATCATGGTGGTGACTGACACCTGCCAATCAGCTTGATCTCTGTGCTATTTTTGGCCACTTTAAAGGCCCATCATTTCACATGAAATCATACAGGAGTGCAGGGTCTCCAGAGGTTATCAATAAATTCAGTATCGAACATAATAATGAACCGGCATGGAAAATATAATATTGTTGCTGATAAGGCTGAACTACATTTATGTTACCCAGCTTTGATCTAAGGTATGCACACGCACATCCAAGCATGTGTGTGCATGAACGTGCCCACAATGCACAATGTCCACTTTGACAAAAATGTAAATATTGCAACCTGAAATAGTATGGCAAGCAAAAAGGCTCAAACAGCATCGCATATATTTATGTGTATGCTAATGTCTATGCTATTCATGTGAAGCCTGTTTTGTTCATGCTTTTGGTTTTGTTACTTCTGCATGCTCATAAACTTCTACATGCAGGCACATAATCTGCTTTTGCATGTACTTAATCATCTACAGACTCGAAAGCATTGTACCATTCATTATTAGCCATCTGGAAGCTGGGTTTGATGATGGTAAATCTCAAACTCTGTACTGTTAAACTAAGGTGGTTACAAGTAATGATCTGTGAACCTGGAGCAAATGTACTGTACTACCATTACAGGTGGATGGACACACACACACACACACACACACACGCACACACACACACACACAGATATCACATGGATACACACATGCTCCTGCAGTGGCATATGTGCACACAAATATACACCTCATACTGTTTTCTCATCCCTCCGTTTCTCTCTCATTCAAACTCTTTCTGTGATAATTTTGGATGGAAGCAGGGGATCTTAAACTGCATTAGCACGGGCACATACCAGTCACTCAGCGCAGGAATCATACTGATGTTCTCAACAAGTAGCCAGTTCCTCCAGTCAGGTTGAAGTAAATGAACAAATAAACAAGTAACATGCACTGTGCCTCTACATGTGAAAAATCTAATTGCTTTCTGAATCTTGAGAGACTTTTCCGACTTCTTCCACTCCTCTGTTCTCCCTCTGCTTGTTTTTCTTTCTCACTCTGCCCCTCTCTCTTTTCCTCCTCAACTGTAATGAAGCTGGAATAGAGCCAGTCCTCACCAGAGTGTGTCAGTAATATAACATGGGCCATTCACAAAGCAGAGTTTGGGGCTAATTGTGTTCCCCACAAGGTTTTAAAGTGATGTTTCGCTTTGTTTCAACATTTTATTTTTCTCAGTACACTCATCCAGGGTAACTGTGTTTGTGTTTATCACTGATGGTACCAGTCTCCTGGGGTGGGTATTCACCACTGGGATTCAGGTTGTTTTGGGGTTTTTTTTTCTAACTCTATCACTAATTGTAACTCTGAAAAAAATGCTTGCAAAACATTCTAAATGGCACAAAAAAAATGTTCTAACATAATTTCGGAAACAAAGAAAACAAAAACAGCAAAGGACAACACATTGTCCTGGACAGCATGAAAACTTTATCACTGAAATTTTTTAGAAACTTTATACCAACATGAAATACATGTACATAACATGAAATCCAGATAGGTAGATAGATAAGGAAGAATCTGAAGTTGGAAATATAAAATTCTTGTTACTAAGGACATTGGACATTATCTACGATGCGCCATAGAAACAAATCAAAAAATTCTGCCATATACATACACAGTATATTACATAGATTTTGTTGGCAACAACAGAAAAGCTAAATCTCATAATATATAGGATGATTTTTTTTTTTTATCTTGGACCTGATTTCACTGCCATGACATGAATCTCACTTGGCGATAAAAAGAGTCTCTGCTCTGCAGTTGTAGCTTCAGGAAAGAGTTAGTCATGTTCAGAATATCCAGCATCACAGGAATAAACATGTAAATCCTTTGATTTATCACGCATCTGTCTATATCTCAAAGAGACTGGCACGTGTGAGAGGGGTGGTACTGCTGGTATGAGGATTTGCTGCCTTCACGATATAGCAATGAATGTTCATAAATGGAAACAAATATCCGGTGGCACTGGAATAATCACCCTCCCAAAAAAACACCTTTTACTTCCAGTTTGAGTGATTTTTGTGTTTGTTTTTTAATTCGATCTGCGCATACTTCCATTGGTATCAGAACACATCATGTTATATTGAAATCAGTGGATCTTTAGTTGGACAATGAGACTTGATTTTAGAGAGCCAAGGTTGTCGTTGGACTGGAGAGACATACAAAACTGTTTTCCTTCTGTCAACTACGGGGCTTTGGGAGGGATCAAACAGTGGAAAAGAATGTGCTGTGCTTTCTGTGGCTTGAAACCCTACAACATCTATTGAGATTCTCAAGGATTTTAGTTAATCTGCGTACTGATTTAGAGTGCCTTGTTGCTGCATTGAAGTTTATTTTCTAACATAGCTGATGCCATTTCAGCTAAAAGGTGGAAAAAGTAGTGACTGAGAATATTTTACCAGGGACAATTTTCAAGCCTTTACCACCAGCCAGTCTGGGGTTCTGTGTGGGTGTGTTTTCCTCTCACAGCCATCTGTTTGGTTTGATACTTAAGCACAACAAGTGCAACTGGTGATCAACTATCTGCTCTTACCAAAAAATGATTGGACGAACAAAGTTGATAAATGTACAACATCCAAGTTGCAACTTCAGTCTGAAGCTCTTACTCTGTTCTCTTTCAAATCCAGCTTTGTGATTCAAACATAAGTATATTGTATACACAGAGCATAAAAGCTAGAGACATGTTTAAAGGCATCTACTGGCATGATACAGGTTTTTTCTGCATTTTGTGATAAATATGATCCATCATCATTCATCATAAAGTTAACAGGGCACAAATACAAACTTTTTTTGGCACCAGAACCAGAATACAAACAGTTAAACTTGCCTCATGTCAGCTTTTTGAATCACTTTTCACAATTGGACAAATTTCATTTCCTTGAGCTAAATTCATGAGGAATGATCAATGATGGATAACTTGCACAGATGAAAACTGCTGAGGCAATGAATGAAACTAAAACTGGGGGTAGGTTGAGAATTATTACTAGTCTCTGTAGTCTCTGGTAATGGTAAAAAAAAAAAAAAAAAACAGTAACACTGATGCTGTCATGTAATCTGTCTCCTCTCCTTCTGTTTGCCAGGTGTTTTGGGGAGGACACGTGTCTCTCCATCCCAGACATCAAGGCAATCGTAATGGTCCTGCCACCCAGCGAGCCACGGATCACCATCACAGGATCCAACAGACTCGTCAGGCCTGCCAGTGACCTGCGGGGTCCGCTGGGTGTCACCCCCCTCAAGGAGATACGCATCACCAGCACCGTGATCAAAGGAGACAACTCGCCATTCAGTGGATGTGAGTGGAGTGGATGCTATTCTCATGTTATTACATGTACTTGTAATATAATTTTGTAACAGTACTACAATGTGATTTGTCAGTAATTAGATTTTCATGTCACATGCATATAGATCAGTGTATTCATTTAATATGAAGAGTGATTAATTGACTAGATTTGTTAGCTGTGGCTCAGGTAGAAATTAAGACTCAGTAAAATTCAGAATTTAAAATTTATGTGCACTGGATATGTGATATTGTGTAATTATGAATCTATTGGATGCAGCCCACAGGCCAGGTGTTATGGAGGTGATGCATAACCTGGACTACTGTGACATACTGGTGATCGGAGAGGAACTGAATCCTGACAGAGAGAGTCTGGAGATTCATCACAGTGCTTTGCTGGGAAAACACCTGGACGCCACCAACTCCACCTCTGGAATATCAATATATGGTAGGAGGGCGCGGGTGGGGCAGGTGTGGTGGTCTTGCCTTTTAATGGGCTCGTATTGAAATGTTTTTATAAATAGACAGTGCACATCCAATATGGCAAACCGGTGCAGGACAGACACAAAGTCAGGGACAAGAAGGTTGTGTCCACACACTGTCAAAATTGTTCAGTATAAAGTTAAAAGGTATGTTATGCAAAGTTGTTGAAGGATGATTTAAGTGAGAACTGTTTAGACCCAACTGACAAAAAAGTCAAATAAGCACATAATTTATCAGTGAGTAGAGCCAATGATGAGAACCACGTAGACTCAACTATCAAAATATGTGTTTATTCCACTTTTTTTTTTTTGTCAATTGAGTCTAAATTGACCTTTGAAAATTTTGCATTATGTGTTTGTAAAGGATCAGTGATTTGATGGATCAAAATGTTGATCCTTTAGAACTAAAACATTTTTTGGAAGAAACTTGGACACCATGAGGACTCCACATAAAGAAATACACCCTCTTAATAAAGTAACATCTTAACTCTGAGCCTGAGACTACATGAGCCTGATTTTGCCACAATTTTGTCATGGCCAACAAATTTCCAGCATAACACACAAATATCAAGTCTGTGAACAATGGCTGGGCAGGTTAAACATGCGGTGTGATGCGCTCCAAAAGTTGAGATTTGTTGTACAAGGTGGCCCACGACACTGCAACATAAAGTCTGTTTTGGCTTTTGCTTTGGCTTTTGTCGACTGGTGTGACATCTCCTGTGTCTTGGCCTCTCTCTGCCAAGACTCAGCAAGAATTTACAGTATGTTACTCTGGACGCCTAATCTGACATGCTGACCATCAAGATAGACAGACATATCATGCAGCCTGATCCTGTTCTGATTTCAGGGAAGATATAATGAAAAATTGTGTTTTTAACTGACAATTTATGTCATTTTATTGGAAATAACATGACATTCACTAGATAGAAGGCAACTGATATGGTCCCAGAACATGATTGCCATACTACCATATTACAATATTACTTACTCTGCTGTCTTTGCTGTGTGTACAAGGTGTGGACTCCATGGCCCACTACGAGCAGGCACTGAGGCAGGTGCACTACAGGAACTGGCGACCTGCCACCCTGAGTGAGAGGAGGTTCAGGCTTACTTGCTCTGAACTCAATGGACGCTACACCAGCAATGAGTTCAATCTGGAGGTCAGTTTTCTGTCTTTCATCCATCATCTTTCAGCTCTCCCTCGCTCCCTCGTGTGCTCGGTTGCTTCTCTCCCTCTCTCCCTTGCTCTTCTCCTCCCGCACAGTTAAATCCCCCCCTTCACATCTATCATCTATCTTTCATCTTGCTCCCCCTCTCCATCGAATCAGTCTTTCAGTCTCGCAATCAACAGCTCTATCAATCTTCCCCGCTCCCTCTTGTGCTCAGTTTATTTCTGTCTTTTTAAACCTCTCACATCAGACATCACATTGCGTCCTTGTTGTATTTCTTTACTGCTCGCATTGCCTTCATCCTCCTCATCCTTTTATTTAAAACCTTATCTCTGAGGCCAGTGCTGCTTTTCGTGCCCCCTCAGGTCAGCGTTCTTCACCACTCAGCGCCTGTGGAGCATGTCAATCACATGGCTGCCCAGTCCCAGTACCTGAGACCCGTGCATCATCCACTCATGATACACACTCTCAACTCACACATGTCAGGTAAGCCATATGTATGGTCTTTAAATGCATTGACTAAGGGAAGATCCCTAACCCTAAGAGATACATGACAATAGCAGTTTTTATAGGTTGAATTCAAAGCTACATCATCTGCTCTCATAAGGAAACTCTAACTTTGTTTTTAGCCAAATAAATGTTCCTTTACTGCTCCAACTTTTGGGCAAAGACTGCAGATTAAACAAAACACACAAAAGGTAAACAGTGTGTGTGTGTCTCAAAGGATACCAATGTGCTTCAAGGAGCAATAGTCAGATATTAGCTCTTGTTTCAGAAAGAACTGCTCCAGCCCAAAGTTGGCTACCTACAGTCAGAATGATATAATATAATATAATATAATATAATATAATATAATATAATATAATATAATATAATATAATGCAAGACAGCGGATGTGAAGAGCAGGGGAGATTTGTGGGGTTGGGTTTGGATGTTCACGTGCATGTTCTGCATGTGCATGTGCACTTCTTCTTCTGAATTAAATTATAGTGAAATTAAACTACTCCTCATTTTGCGGAGGACCACATAGAAATCTGGTCTCCACTTTGAAAACTGCTCTCTTAGGACAAGTGTCCTACTGAAAGTGGCTGCTCTTTTAACCACCAGGGGGCAAATTGAGCCAGGTTTAGTAAATTAAATACAGCACCCGCCCATTAGTGCTCAAGTGTTGACAGTATGACTGGCATTGTTGCATTTCATCCAATGTGAAATAGTACTAAATACTATTTAACAACTCTAGTATGTTTGTGTCAAGTTACTCTTTAAAGAATCCTTGAAGAAGGACAAGCATAAACTGGATGGACACACATAAGTAATTAGGAACAGCAGACAGCATAACAAGTAACACCATCAACAACAAGGACACCTGGAGAAGCAATTAAAAACATATGGCGCCGATAATAGAGAAGTTAGTGTGGTCATTTTGCTGACAAACAGTTGCAAGTGTTCTTGTAAATGTTTGCATAAGTGTCCTTGAGACTGTTACATAAAACTGAAGGTAAATCTTTTCCTCCTGTCCTCATCCTCCAGGCACAGCGCCTCCTGCAGCAACAGTAGTGATCGTGGTTTGTATCGCCGCCCTGGTGGTGATCGTGGTGATCGGCATCTATAGGATCCACGCCACACACCAGGAAGGGTTCAGAGAAGAGGAGGACGGGGTCAAAGACACCGAGGTGGACTGGGAAAACTCTACACTCACCATCACTGTCAATCCCATGGAGGTAATTCCAGTGCAGTTTCACTTTAAGGATTTTTTTTCTGGGGACGAGTTTAAATATGCTGAAATAAGGCAGAATAAGACAGATCAGCCCACTAGTATCAAGAAAATGACACTTGATTCTGGAAACAAGTTGATTATCAGCGGAAACAAGTGGGATTATCTCATGCCACTGGCAGATATTTTTACTTGCTTGAAGAAAAACAAGATTTTAACACTGAATATGAGACTAAATAACTTGGCAAGATGGATTGTTTTGCAGTGCAGTGTTTGCATGACTTTTTTTACAGCACAGTGCATAAACATACCTACAACTATACCATGTTATTGAACACTGCTTTTACATTGTTCTGTCTTAAAAAGTCTTATTAGATTTCTTTTTTAAGGATTTTAGAGCTTGTTGCATTGACCTGATTGCATTGGATGTACAGTATCTCCTTGCATTTGATGCGGCTTCAGTATATTAACTTGCACTGGGAAACATTATAACCATAGTGAGTTTTACTCTGTTCTCCAGAACATTGGAGGGCCTCAGACTCTGGAAGAGGTAAGAGAGGAGGAACACGAGGAAGAGGAGGAGGAGGAGGAGGAGGAGGAGGAAGAGGAACAGATGGGCGGAGTCACGAGCGCCGAGTCAGACAACAGCGACGAAGACGAAGAGGAGGAAGAAGAGGACGAAGAGGAGAGAGAACAGAAGGAGAGGAAGCAGAAGGGAAAACTTGAGTGGGACAGTTCCTCTGTAACATATTGACCAGACACAGACATACTGCACACCATCCCTATTCATTTCTCGCTCTCACACACTCACAGACACCCCATCTCACACTGTCATACACACACAAACACCCACACCCACACACACACACACACACACACACACACACCAAATCTCTGATGAAATCATTTACAATCTGCTGTGAAAACATTACCCTGAACCATATGATGTTGCCATTTTTAATGTAACATCTTCCTCTGCTGGACAAAAGTAGAACTACAACTGAACCAGCTGCAGTCCCACAGTCCTGGAAACATTCTGTCTACAGTTTCTATTATTCACATCACAATTAATGCAGCAGAGCAAAATGTATGGTGAATGCCCAACAAACATTCTCCTCTCAGTGGCTCATTTACATTTGCTGAAATAGTTGGAGTTTTGCTGATTCGATCACTTCAAACTCTGATTTGAGGGACTGATCATCTAAAAAAAATATTCCACACTTCCACAGAACATGCTGACGCAAAATTTCTCTTTCTTGCATAAACACAGGGATGTTGTGTTTCTCTGCAAAGTTCAATATTTGCAATGAAATATGTTCTCAGATTGCTTTTGTGTTGTTTTAAAATCTTTTGTTAAGATATTTCTTATTTTTTTATCAGATTGGCTAAGGGGTTGGCGTATTGTTCTTTACAGAAGAACAGTGAGATGTATCAGCAAACGGATTTTAACATTTTGATATCTTATTTCTTTGGTTGATTCTTAGTTTCTCTCTTTCTCCACTTGCTTCATCCTTGATGAAAAAGAAAGAAACTACTTAGTAGCCTACTTGTATGTTTTTATATAGGTAGTAGGTATAGCGTAGCTGTACTGCCATTCATGTATAGCCTCTGTTCTTATATTTTTCCCTAACATAACATGTGTCTGAAACTTTCCTCTTATTGGAAGTCTGTGTGATCAGTGCCAGATTTCCCCAAATGCATCTTAGTGCTATGGTTCTTAGCTCTTAGATACTTAAGGGAAACAAAATCCCTGGAAAGTTATGTTGTAGCATAAATGTAGGTTCAGTCCATTCCACCTTCATTCCTACATGCAAAGCAGAGTCAGTGGCGTTGAGTGGGCCCTGTCCTCCATCCTCGGTTTCTCAAAGGCATCTTAATGCTAAAACAATCATTCTTCCATCATAAGATAATGGATAAAGATTATTTTAGGGCTAAAATGCTCTGGGAAACCAAACGAATTGATGCCTATTCAAAGCCTATTTGTTTGTATCTATGTCTTCTACCAATATCCATACTGTGGCCTAACTTTGCCTTTGATGTTTGATTCTAGCATCTGTCTATCTGTCTGCTTTTCTAGTGGGTGAAATGAAATGATGGCATCAGTTAGCGAGGGGTACATCATCTTTCATTTAATTTTTTTAAACTCGATCCCACTCTAACAGAGAGACCCGGTACCAGTTTTTTCAAGTACAAAGATCTTGTGATGTTACATTAAGGTGAACACCAACAGAGAAACCTAGCATAGATATTAAGGCTAAAGGGATGGGGTGAATGTGTATTTTATTGGTGTTATCAAGTGAACACTGCCCATAATAGATGAGGTACAGCACCACAGCTGGAGGCAGAAATGGAAACTTTCAAATGGAAAATTTCATTAATGATGATTCCTCCTAGGTCCAGAGGAAATAATCGATTTTTCTGCCTTGGTTTGTCATGTACCATCACTGTAATGAATGAAGCACATATGCTTAGATAAAATTAAATTCCAAAATGCACTTTTACAAATTCATCCTCAGACGATCTAAAATAAATAAATACAAATCCCTGTGACACTGCCCATTTCTATCCAGAGAAACCACTCCCAGCCCCTCCATCTTTCAGACAGCATCAATGGCTATTACTCCCTTTGAGGTTTGTAATTGGTACTTCTCCTAATCACCTCATCCCTCTTTTGGCCTTTAAGCACCTGTGATCGTGATGTCATCATTGTGAGACAACTGATTCTTTTTCCCTCTTCCTTCCTTCGCCATATTGTGCATCGTGCAAACATTTAGAGAAAAGATTCTTTTAAATATAAAAACAAACCCTGTAAAAAATGTTCAAGACGGTTATTTTATATATCTGTTTCTTTTTCTTTTTGTAAACAAAATGTTTGGGATTCCTCTCTCTCAAATGGTCATCCCAGTGCTTTCTGTATATTGACCAATAAAGACTTGTTTTAGAATCGACATGGCTCCACTCCTTTGTAATTACCAGGGTGGATGATTTTTTTACTTCAGGGCTTCAGGAAGGGAATTTTATCCCATCTGGAATTAACATCGCCCTGTCTAGACAGGATTTATTGCAGGATAACATTGGTAATGTTATTTAGTACATTGCATATTGGTGATCTTAGGAACAATCAGGACAGCATATATGATTTTATTATTACCATAAATTACTGAGGGGGTGTACAACCTTGTATATCCAAAGTTTATGGGTAACTAGACTGAAATCACCAAATCACTGCAGTAAATATTACATTATTGGTCCTCCTGTAGTAATATTGTTTTTGTGATAGATTGAGCAGTTAAAGAACCACACTGTCTGAACCACAAATGTTGCTGGCTTTGCACCAGAAAAGGTCACCTTGCTGATTTTCACCCAGCTGCCATGCAGATGCTGAGCATTTCTGATCATTCCCAGCACTGAGCTGACAAGTCAGTGTTATCTGTGTAAGCACAGTAAGGTTGGTGGTCCCACTGCTGAATACAACCTGACGTCCCCCACCTCCATATAGGTCTCAAACCGAAAACAGGAGAATGCAATCTAAATAGGTTTCATCTAAATAGAAACAAATAGATCTAAATAGAAACATGCAGCCTCACTCCAGCAGGAAAGGCCTTTGTCGTCTGTACATGAATGACAAACTGCACCTGTACAATCTCTGGACAGTGAAGAGCTTTCTTTGATTGAGGTCTTGTCTCTTTTGAAAGAGATAAGACCTCAATCAAAGAGAGCTTTTTACTGTTCTGGATATTGGATGTTCTGGATCATCTCAAATCTGTTGCCTGATTTTACCTCTGTAGGAAAGTGAAACTCCTTTTTTGATTTGTATACACAGATATTACAGATTCAAACAATAAAATCTCTGGACAATAAAAAACTTTGATGGAGGCCATGTCTCCTTCCTGGATGAATCATCTCAGATTTGTTCCCACATTGTCCTACTGTAGGGTGTTCAAGCTCTTCTTTCAAATACAAGTGGTATTATGTCACAGATTCATGATACTGACTGTCAGAAGCACTTGAACAAGACAACTTTGCTTTGGAAGAATTTGACTGCAAAAAGCAGTCCATCACACCTGAGAGAAAATGTTCACAGCCAAACTTTAAAATACTTCATGGCATATTGTATTGCCTAATCTGTATACATTTTGTAAATGTTCTTCATATCTTCCATGTGCTTTAAAATCTGGAACATACTTTCCTGACATGCAGTTGTTTTTGGATTTTTTGGACACAAGTTGGAAACCTGTTGTCTCACATAGGCAATAGTTCTAATCTATCTCTAATCCACATTGTGATAGGCTATATTGTCCTGAATTCTGTGCACCATAATCAAGCTTATTTCTAAAAAATGTTACATTTTCTATATTTAAAACCTGAAGTCAGCACGAAGATGATCCTGAAGCAAACTATCTAAAGGTTTTCATCTAGCAGCTGTAAGTGAGGATAAAGATAGATTTGCTGTCATGTTGGTCTAAAAATGATGATGAGCCAGCGTTCATCCAACTTGAAAATGTTTTTGTTTATGGTGTTAATTGTAGGCTAGTCCATTTGCAAATGAAACTTTAATGTTATCATGATACTGTAGGTGTTGGGTGATTTGTTTTGAAGGGCAGCTCCAGGGCTACCAGACTGAGGGAGCGCAGTGGTTGAACGAGGATACTGTGGATGGCATGTTTGCCTGTTTCAACCAGATGTCCTCTCTTATCTCCAGCTGCCCCCATGTGTTCAGGCTGTGCAGCAACAGCACCACTGGAAAAGAAGCCCGGAGCAATGCCTGTTGGGTGTTTGGAAGGGAAACATACCACTCTGGACTGCTGGTGAGGTCCTGTAGGGCTGCTTATGCAAAAACATGGAATAAGAAAATATACTGACTTTCTGACAAATATATTCTCTAAACAAGTTAGTGTTGCAGCTTGCATAAAGAGAGCAGATGGTGCATTATGCATGACATTGTAGACATAATAATAAGCTCTGTTTGTTTGCCACGTTTAATATAGCAGAGAGCAATACATTATGCTTTACAGCAGACTAAAAAACAACAGATTGAAGGAAAAAAAATGGTAGCAAGAGAGGAATGTAAAAGATAAAGTACAAATAAAAGACACTAAGAAGGACATTAAGATCAAGATCAGGTAAAAGCAAGTCTAAAAAGTTATGTCTTCAGTGTTTTGTTTGTTTGTTTTTTTGTTTTTGTTTTTGTTTTTTTGTTTTTTTTATAAAACATAGAAAGTGAATTTCAGCTAACATTGAGATTCAAAGGCATTCAACATCAGACATCTACCTCAGGCTTCTGCTTTGCTGCTGTAATTGTGTGTGACCCATTACCCAGGATTATTCTGAGAGCCTGAAACACAGAACATTGCCAGCTCATGTATACTGCATCCCCCTGAGAGCTGCTGAGGTTAATTGCTTTCGTATTTTGATGGTGATCAGCAGTGCTCCCCCGGTCGCTGGATGTGTCCTCAGCTGGCCTTGATATCAGGTCATTTGTCATGTTCCTCAGCTGAATTTAATTTCATCAATAATTCGGCTCAATACCATTATGGCCTTATCGTTTTGTGTGATTGATTCTCCGGTAAAGACTTCTGTATGTTCTCCAGGTCATCAGATATTTCATTTTAGCAATGTATTTCCTTAATTTGAATTCCCAGAAAAGCCTGCTCAAATCAAGGAAAGTAAACAGTTGGCATCCCTCAATGAGACTTCGGCACATGTTTAAACTAAATCTACATTTTCATTGAATTAATAATTTAAGAAATTGGATTGGTTTGCTGCATGTTTGGTAATTGTTATGGAAGTGTGAGAAATGACTCTACAGTCAGGTATAAACCTCTTGTTTTCAAGCTCTTGTGTACTGTAAAGTTTTTCTTGATGTTACATAAGTAGTGTGGAATTCTACGTTCTAAGTATTATGCTGCTCCTGCTGCTGCTGCTGCTGCTGATGATGATGATGATGATGATTTTAGTTCATTTACTTTTTATCTAGTTTTTATTTAGTTTATTTATCTGGGGCAGTGCACAATAATTAACAGTATGACTGTAAATGAGCCAGAGTTAGCTTAGGCTAGTTCCATCTGTTGTCTCTAGCCAGATGTTAAAGGCATCCATCATTTATGTTGTTTCATGTAGCTGGGCTGGCTATCAGTTGTTATGCCTTGGCCAACAGAGTTACCACACAGACATGCCTACAGTGGACAGTTTGTTTTTCCTGTTGTTATTGTAGAAAAACAGAAAAGGGCTGTAACATGGCCGTTACATAGGAACAGTCTGTTTTTGCTGCAGCACAATGAAGTGAACATGTTCATGGCCAGGTGGAGAGGAAAAAGATTACATTCATCACTACTTCAGGGTTCCCTACATACATTAGGACAGAGTTGAGTTGTAACAGTAATACTGTATCTTATGAAGCAACCGCCAATTCTGTACTACTTACATTTTGGCTCAGTAAAAGTGTCATGTTTTGAAAGTGTTAATACGTTTCCAGAGGTTCATGTACATACACCAGCAAAGTGTTGAAAATGCTGATTTCAATTGAACAGTGTACATTTATGATTTCTCATTTCAGTGTGCAGAGGTTTTGACTATGAAAACATGCCTGTGTGCAGTGAAGAACCTAAGATGCTTCTCAACATTTTCTCAAGGCTTGTGCTCACACAGGAAGCTGAGCGGCTCAGACAGCCAAAAGAGAGGTGATAAAAATTAATAGCTTCATAAATTGTAGCCATTAAAACAGCAGCATGGGCTCACGGGGCATAGGAGATGCTGTGTGTGTATCTGTGTGTGTGTGTGTGTGTGTGTGTGTGTGTGTGTGTGTGTGTGTGTGTTGACCTCACAGATTGGTCCCTGGGTATGGCCGGGTGTGAAGGGCACTGACAGGAAGCCAGCTGGTATTGGCCCGGTTTAATGGACGGTCATAAACCCGAGGAAAGAAATACACACATATAGACACACACTTTCTGTGATGAAGTAATCACTATGTTTGTGCATTTCCCCATCCTTTGCATAACATGTCACTGATGTACTACTGTAATATTTTACTGTACCTGTCAAACCACAAATCAATCTGCCTTCAGGTCCTGTTCCTGTGTCTGTGCACCACCCAGTGGTGAACTGTAGTTAATACATCATGTTTGATAAGGCTGATACTATTGTACCGCAGGATGTAATTATCTGTTCTTATTTTGAACCATTACACATGCTGAGTGATCATACATAAATGAAGATCAAAACACATGTAAGAGTCAGTACAAATCAAGAAAAAAATTGCTTTACTTTCATGCTTTGAAATGAATAAAAAAGCTGACCAAACTCTAATAGAAATTAATTACACCCTTGCCAGTGCAAGGCACATTGTGGTTAACGCTGATACAGGCCCATTAGCTTTAACTGAACACCCAACAATAGTGGGAGGTGATCAGTAAAAGGCACATTAAGCTACTAATTAGCCTATCGTATTTCTCCATCCTGAGGGGAAACTGCTGGGTGTTGGAATGAACTGTCAGCACTATTGTGAGATGGCAAGCCTCGAGCGTCATTGCACCGCTCTATCTACAGGGGCTGTGGACCTAATTATGGATGCAGTCAAATGAGAGTGAGTGAAATAATAGCAGTGTGAGATTGATTGCAGCACATATTAACACACTTGTCAAACTTACTTTTACTTCTGTGGCTTTTCACGAGAAAGGCTGAGACAGGATGCTGACTGTAATGCAAAAGAAAATGCTATACAGTCTCATGTTATACTGCTTTATTTTATTTTATTTTATTTTATTTTGTTTTATTTTATGTGAAAGGTGACCTTTCAAAGTTCAAAGCAACAAGTAGAAGGCACTCAGTGGAGCATAAATATTCACCAATGCTGAACGATTATCCAACCTGCAACACTGCAGCCTTCATAACAGTTTATGATTGTTTATGATTTGAGTGTGACCTTCTGACGTCCTGGATGTCAGACTTTCCCACCAGCACTTCAAAGCAGCATAATTGCTCTGGGGTAAATCATGTGGATCTCGTGGATAAAGTCTATGATCAGGATCACCACCACAATCTTATCAACTGGTCCTTGGGCAAAAAAAATCATCTGTTCAGCCAGTTTCAGCCAAATTTGTTCATTATGCTTTGAGATATCATGCTGACAAAAAGACAGACAGAAATGAAAATTTTATTTGCCAGCTTCATGAGCAGAGGTAAGAATTGGGCTTGAAACACTACAGTATAAAGTGGTGTATTCTGCTGAACTGCTGTGGTATTTTGTTTGATCTCATCAGCAAAATTAAAAGCATTTGAGCAGACTGGACTTCATTTTAGCTAATGCACTAAGCAATGAAAAAAAAAACATAACCAGTGATATAAAGACACTGCTAAAAATAAAATTTGAAATTTATTTCCATTTGCGACAGGTCATGTGCAGTACTATACATTAACAGCAGCTGCGGCTTCATTAGATTTTATGCTTGGATTAGTGACTGTACAGTACATGGCCCCTAACCATCAGAGGATAATCAGGAACTGTGGTTTTAACCCTCAGAACATGTAAAAATGAAATAGTGCTATATGCAAGCAGTGGCACAAATTTAAACATAGTACTACACAAGCTACTGCTTAAAAAAAATCACAGTATGAGGCTGCCACTGGCCTACAACAAGGGATAAGTTACTGTTTGTGTCTTCATTTGAACTTTGAATCAAATTAAAGAGAGAAATATTTACAATATCTCATACATAATGTCCAAGTTGATTTTCAGACTTGTAAGAATGAACATGGGGGTGGAATTTTCTACTAAGTGGTGCTATTCAGAAGACACTGAAGGATCGCTGTATTAATAAAAATAAAGTCTATCAACACTGCTACCAGCTCAGCAGATCTATTTCTTTGCCCACAACATGTAATTTATTATTGCTTTTCTCTTCTCAAACATGGCTTGTGCATCTCTTTCTCTCTTAACTTACTATTGTATCAATGCTATTGTCAATGATAACATTGACAATAAAATATTACCAGTAATAGTTGTAGTAGGCCTTCAAATCAGTGAAATGAATGACTTTTTTGAGGATGTAGCTGATCACTGTGT